>JAZHYW010042112.1:0-104059 GCA_037355805.1 Ixodes ricinus | reverse complement strand
TTAAAAACCCGCGATGGTACTTTCGCCGACCGAACATACTCTCGTCTAGTTCTACAGTCACGCCTTCGCCACCAATCATGTCTGAAGGCTTAAAGACGGCATTTACCACAACCTCCCGACAAAGGCTCGCCCAATCAGTTATTGTCTTACTTGCGATATCAGTCTCCCGCTGAATGACGGCGCACGGTAGTTTCTGGCACCGGAGGATGATTTTCATGAGTTGGAGAAGCGTCAGGTGCGATCCTTCGAAAAAGGAACCTCTCCGTACCGAGACCTGGCCCCGGCACTGAACTTTGACCGGCTTCCTCTGGACACCGCACGAGTCATCCACACAACGCATGTCCACGAGTAGCCATCCGCAGATTTAGCGCGGACTTGCAGCTTGTCATCGCAGCTTCGCACTCTGGACACGCACGAAAACCCAGGAGCCAGGAGCGGGCCCATGCGCTGAAGGAAATTAATTGCTTCAAGAGGGTCTTTCATGGCGTCATGAAGACGGCACAGGTTAAACACCATGGCACTGCGATGCTCGCCTCTGGAATAATAAAGCACCGAGGGTCGAGGGGAACTGCGCGCTTCTTTGCATTTATTATTTTTATTTGATCCGCCATTTTATACCTCGTGACACAATTCTAACAAACTCATTGGTTGATCGGTCGGACCACACCATCGCGTGACAAAACGAACGCCAAACGTATGTCCACAGATGGCATCGTCACAGAGAAGGGACCAGTCGAACGCAACAACAAAATGAAGTAACAAAGTGAATAAAAAGAAAAAAAATAAGAAGAGAGCCGTTGGATTTTTCGGATGGCGTCTTCTTTAATGAGAGGAGGAGCGGCCGTGCTGCTCTGGCTGCTCGGAATGTTCGAATTTTTTTTAGAGGGTGTTACGAACTTTATTTGAAGTTGACAACGCGTTGGAACGGAGGAGGTAGAGAGTCTTGGCGTCCGAATTCGACGTGGTAGAAAAGAAAAGAAAATAACGACCGTATGCCGAGACCGTTGTACTCCGCACTCGGCGAGGCCTCATGACGCCGCCGACGACCGTTAGGCCATTTATTTTGTTTCTTTAGATTTTTATCGCGACGACTACTTCACCGCGCCTCCAGAGTCTCCAGCGGAGATCCGGCAGTTTCTAATAATTATTATTGTTGTCGTTTGATCCCAATAAATGCCGCCGGTGCAGTCGTCCCGCGGTGTTGTTGCTTGCCTGATCGCCGTCGGCGTGTCTCCAGCTTCGTCGTCTTTGCTAGCGCGCGCACCGGCGGAGGCGGTTGATCTGACATACCGCGTTCGGCTTTGGCTAGCAGACGGTGTTCGTAAAATGGCGTCAGCTGTTGCTGCCTTCACGCGGCGGTACCGTGCGTGCTTCCATTCATTCGGCGTTCGTTGCCATGGTGACGGCGAGGAACGCAGACGAACTTTATGTTGCGGAAGAACGCTGCGGCGCAGCGATACCAGGTGCGTTCTAAGGCCCTTCCCGCATGCTTTTCAACGGGCGGAAGGCGAACAAAGTGAGTTCGAAATAAGGACTTAACGCAGAATGCTGCATTTCTCCAGCGCCTCATAATTTGACGAGCCTTGCACGAAAAGCATGTTTTTAGACCGGAGTTTGGACAGTTTTTTTACAACAACATGGGTCTAAAGTATCAATGTGCCAAATAATCAATACTCCGGTGCATTCCTGAAACTGAAGTTTTTGTAGCGATTCACTCACTGTAGATGAGGAATTTAGCTAGTGTAGTACAACCGTCAGCCTGGGGTCTTTAACGTGCGCCACGCAGTAGTGATACACGACCGCACGCCGGTACCATGCTCATCCAGATCGAAACGGGCAGGGATTGAGATGGAGCCCTAGGATCCCTGGGTTCTGCGGCGTGAGCTTTCGCTCCACGTGCTCCGAGGTAGTGTGCGCTAGCCCACGCGGCCGCCGATCCCCCTACCCGTCCTTTGAAGAGGCATATAGGCTGCCTTTCATAAAGCAGCCGTCCCCAAAACGGTGGCGCGTCGAACGACGGGGGCCGGACCTTGGGGTGTTATGGGAGGGGGGGGGGGGGGGGCACTGCTCGTGGACGCAGCGTCTACGGGGAGATCCGTAAAGGCGCATTCACACAGCAAAAACACGCGCGTCTTGGTCCACTTCGACATCGCGAGTCAAAAAAAAAAAAAAAGTAGAAGAAGGTTAGCCACACAGGGCTTCCCGATCGTCGGCCGCAGTTTCGTTATTACGTAATGCAAAAGACAAAGGCAAACTCTGCTTGAAGAGTGTTTCAGTTCCTTGTATAACTGCGCTGTCACATTGTTCATAAAGAAATAGTCTTAGCATGTTCGAAGCTCATATGAAGCGCTTCGAACTTGCTTGAGGCTTGTCCGCATTTTTCGCGGAGAGCAAGCGTCACCTGCTTCTCGCGCAGGGTTGCGGTGACGTCAGAAAGACGCCGAGCTCTGATTGGCTCTGACTGGAAGGATAGGGGCAGACCTCAATGCAAGCTGCCGCGAGGTCTACCCACTCTCCATCCAGTCAGAGCCAATCAGAGCTCGGCGTCATTCTGACGTCACCACTACCCCCGTAAAGGGCAGACGAACTTGCTCTCCGCATACAGCTTCTGCGCGGAATACCGCGCCTGTTGACACGATCATGAGCAATGCGACTCCGGCTTTAGGTTGATGCGGTATATGGCATTGATTTCATCTCACTTCCTGAGTAAAAGACATTAGAGGAGCGGTGCAACGATATTCAGTTGGAATGTTTTTCACTTTACACGAGCTTACTGGCACTGGTGGGACTCAAGGATACTCGCACGCAACGCCACTGGCCAAGAAACTCCTTTGTTGCGGTGTAATTTCAAGGACAAAAGCGATCATTCTCATTCAATCTCTCTTTTGCAAAATTTGATGACGTAACGTGGGGATCGCAGTACACCCAGTGACGATATTTGAATGCGGTTCATAGATTGGACCCGAGCATTGCGTGGGCGCTCGATTTGGGCTCGTGATAATTACTAGCTCGAGAAGCATTCGGGTAGTGGCCCGTGTCCAATCGCTTCAACGACGACAATAGCCGAGCCATAACAATGTCTGGAACTCAGCGCGTGTCCTGTGCTTTGCCAACCCTAGCGCGTGGCTATGATCAACATTGGCGGCATATAATCCATTCCAGGTCACGTGGCTGCTTGTTCTGGCTGCGAGTTGAGGGGGTGAACGCTGCTCGTTTTTCTTTAATTTGTTTCTGGGACTTCTATTGTGTGGGGTGAAAAACGAACGCGTGTTTCATAGGTCATCAACGTCAGGGATCCGTTCTAAGCGGTATTTGCGCAAAGTACAAAATTGTTGCATCGCCCTTTAAAGTTTTGCGATTTTGCAGGCTTCGGATGAAGTGCACACAGCAAGAGACACGGAGAGGCGAATTTCTTAAGTATGTAAACAGTTTTATTTTTTTTATTTGTGATTATAGATTAAGTACAAATCTTAATAATCTCGTCGCGACTCTTTTCACAGTCACGCCATATCCCACAAGGTGTTATCACACGGAATATAGATGCCACACACGGTCTCAGATCATAACTTATGTACATCCGGGTCGACGACGACGACGTCACTTCACCCCAAGCAGCGACAAACTTGGCGGACGACCGACAGGGAGTCGCAGAAGTGAGTCGATACACGCGCACACACTCTCACGCACACACACACACGAGATGTTGGTGGTGGGAAGTAGCGTAGCGCACGGCGAAAAAGGGGCGTTTCCAAGCGGCGTGGTACGTATTTTCCGAGGACCAAGTTTACGTCGTCTTGACCCCGGAATAAACGAAACAAGAAGCATCAGCAATCGTGGAGGTGAGGGAACATCTAGAAGCACATCTGTCAAAGACCGGAACTGTCCGAAACTGCACGCAGTTTCTTGCAACACGTTCCTCGCGTCACGGGGCTTGCGTTTACAGTGGCTATGGCACATTTTGATGGAGATAACTGCAAACGCCTCGTGGCTTTTTAAGCAACGGAAGTCTCTCGCAGGAGCGTCATTTCCGTGCTTTCCGATGGTATCCTCTATTTTTTTTTCTTTTACTGGACGAGGCTCAAGTAGTGTTTGGTATGGTACACAACCAGTACCATCCCGAAAATATTGTTAAGTGGCAAAAGAGAGGCAAAGAGGCTGCCCAAGAGCCTCTGACGACACAAACACACCGCTAGAGGTTCGCTTTTTTGGAGTGTCGCAGCAGTCGATGTGCCGCCATGTCGGCGCTTGTCTCCCAGCGTCCCACTGACATCACCGCAATGATTGATAGGAGGTACAAGGTTGCTTGACGCTGAACCACGTGTTTGTACAGTTCCCCCCAGGGTACGCGGGGCGAAGACACGTGAGACGAGGGCTGTTCCGACATGAGCCGAATCGGGGAGATTAGCAGAGACAACGAAGTGGCCAAACGGTGGGAGAAAAAAGCTCGGGAAACATCATCGTAAGGCACTTCAGTTCACGGAACTGCACACCCACGTACTGCCACGTACAGAGCAGGCGAAAGCTGCGCCGCTGGGCGAAGCCGGGAACCGCCTGACGTTCTCAGAAGCACCTTTCACAGTTTCACCTCAGCCGTCGTGTATCTACGCGTGTGAAAGTCCATCCGCAAACGTCGAAAATAAAAATTAATTTACTTCACCTTCGTCATCACGCGGGGGATGGAAACGTTGGGATAATGTACAGATAGAGCCCTCTGCCGTGTCGTCTAGCGAACACGGCATGCGGAGGCACGAAATACCCTGAAAATGGACCGAGTGCGTGCGATTCGCGCCAGCGGGAAACACCATTCACACACGCACAAACGAGAATGTCTTGTTTTTTTGTGACAAGACACGAGGTAATATTATATTTACAAGGTGTGGTGAACGCAGTCCTCGCCAACTTTAACCGTCGAAGAGGACTGTCAATGCCCATAGCGGAACGTATAATTCTTGACATCCTCCCGGATGCCAAGTGCAGACAGAAAAACAAAATGGCGGCGGAGATGGAGGATGGGCATTCAGAAGCTGCTATGGTACATTTGAGATTTTTGGGTCCTCTTCAACGCAAATCTAGACATTAATAGAATAACAAAAAAATATGAATCAAAATTGCACGATGTGTGAACACAATCCACGGGCCTGACCTGCGACTTCCTCGCGAAGTCGAAGAGGACGCGTAAATAAGCAAAAACAACGTAACAAAAATAGCGAGTGTTCCCCGTTATAATACATCGAGGACAACACCGACAAGCAGTACACGTACGAAATAAAGACAAATAATGTAGCAAATAGACTAGCAATATAAATTTGTGACGCCGCCTGCGCATCACTCTTCGCAAAAAGTGTATTGGAAGGAAAAGAAAAACACTATACTGTTTCCTTCAGTTGGACTTTTCCCGGATGATGCCGGACAAAAATAGAGACGCCCTTATGACCACAGACAACGACGACATCACATCAGTGTTGTCTCCCCCGCTTCAAACTGCACAGTATTCAACGGTACAAGCGGGCCAGGACAAGAGTATTAAAACAATAGAAAACTAAGTCCCTCGAAGCACCCCTCAGACATCAGGCTTCAGCCGCGCCCTCCTTGTTTTGCCTCTCCGTTTCCTGGAGTTCTCCTTCCTGAAGGCCACGTTGCTCGGGTCGTCGGCCAGCTCCGGGTACTTCTCTATGTCATGGACATCTGTGCCGAAGTACCGAGCCACCAGGCCATTGGCTAGCAGCTCTTCCCGCTCGCTCTTGGTCCAGTCGTTGGATCCTTTGTGGCCATTCTTGAGCAACTCCAGTTCCTGCGTCCAGGCGTCGTCGACGGCTCTTCTGCGGGCGTGTCTCATCAGTCGATGCCTCTCCTCGTGCAACGTGGTACCGTAACGAATGTTCAGTACCACGCTCGTGCTGTGCATCCGTATGTCCACTTGGTTCTTGCCGCCGCCTGACGTCGATCCGCCTTCTCCGCTGTCAACGACGTGCTTAGTGATGTTGAACATGGTGCCCAGTCGTCCCAGCTGGACCCAGTCCTCTTCAGCCTTGGAGAGCTGAGGCTGAACAAAGAAGAAGGAGTCCTGACCGTGGAGGGAGAAGCGGAGGTCGGCCATGAAAGTGTCGTTAAAGATGGCGACCATGACGTCACGTAGGATCGGGCTGGACTCGCTGACGACGTGGACGACCGCTTTGGGTCCTTCTCTTGATAAGAGGATGCCGTCGCCGAGGACTGACGGCAAGTTGGAGATGCGGGAGTTGATGTGGCGCTGGAAACTGTTGTCCAGTTTGACGGCCGTCTTGGGCACGGTCGAGAAACGGTAGAACTCGGCGGCCACAATGTCCGCAATGCAGCTGAGACCCGATATGACCGGAACGGTTTCTGGCACCGGAGCACCAACTCGGGTGTCCTCGTCTGGAGCCTTCTTGGTCTGGGGGACCACCAGGACGCGGCGCATGTCGTAACCCAGGGCTGCCATCCAGTCTGGCAGGTCTGAGGAAGGGAAGATAGAAACAAGATCGGGCTTGTCAAAATAGTGTTAAAAGAAAGCGAATAAAACAAAGTCCGCCCGTTAGTTCTCGACTAAGCTTCAAGCAAAAGAGCTAGGAACAGGTCAGACTGAATGTGACGTCAAATCGTCCGATTGATACCGATTCATGCTTCAGCCGCCAAGCCGGGAACTTCTTTAGTCACTGATAAGATGAGAACGGCAGGGAAGAGCCTCAGGTGCCCCCTTCCAGCGTCTGCTTTCCGTACCTACGACAGCGCTTCGGCGTCTCATGCATCTCGAGTGCGCAGCCAGGCACGGCGGAAGGCATGGAGCGAGCTGGAGGCCGGCCGTTCAAAAGAGACGCCATGCCGTTCGCATTATGTCAGTGACTATTCGCGACTCCAGCGAAATCGACGCCGCGTAGCGGCAACGCCGAGAAGCTCACGAGAAGAGGTCGTTTCGACTCTGTCGTCTGCTATCGCTGCTTGGTTCTCGTAGGCAGCATAAAAACAAACATCGTTTCCAGTAATTATATTTATGCTTCCGCCGTGTCATTCCTACGCACTGGCTAGAAGAAGGTTTCTGCCGTCGAAAAATCTCTTTGCTTTCATAGATAACACCAATTTTACGTTGCAGTGCAATAAATTTATGGTGGTCCGCGTGCTGAACGACGAAAACGACCTCCTTTCGTCCGCCATTTTGCCTGACCAGCGCACCCCCTATAGTTCGCTGGAGTCGCGAATAGTTTGCATCACGTTTTACAAACACAAATGCGGTTCTCATAGAGGCGTGCACTGTTCACCGGATGAAATGTGGTTCATCACCCTACAATTATGCCCTATGACTCATAAGCGAAGGGTAGGCGACATGAAGAACTTAAACAAACAAAAATAAGGGTAAATGTGTAATTTTACATCCCACTTGCCAAATTAAGCGGCAGTCCAGTTTGGTTCGACAATAATCTTTATAAGCATCGTCAGGTGTGAACTGGGCTTTTGAACCATGTTTCCTCCATTATAAAAAACGTTACCGAAACAATGAAATTATAAAGGCGTAGTCGTTTTAACAGAGTGGAAAGAAAATGCATACTATAAAACGTAGAAAAATCGAAACAAGGAATCTTGTGATGCCACTTCAACGAATCTGTTGATTCGTTGAACGTTGATTCGTTCAACGAATCGGTGACTTGAGCAGACATGGCAGTAATCTGTTAAAAACAACGGAATTATTTGTAATCCATTACTCTGTTTTCGTAATTTAGTAACTCACCCATTACTTCTCAGAGAATGTAATTTGTAATGCAATTCCATTAGTTTTGAGTAGCGAATTACTGCCAATTACTCGTTAGATTTGTTTTCGTCCCGTCAAAGGGGAAATAGAGTGGAAGGGCGATGCAATGAGCTTCACGCTTTTAGCACGGTGACACGAGATATATCGATTGTTTTTGTTAAAAACGCGACCAAACATCGCGACGCGCCCTTTCTCCGAGATATATCGCGGAAAAAGGGTGATCGCGATGCCTATGCTCCGTTTCACTTTACGTCCAAGCGCAGCGGATGCTACGGAGCCATCGCAGCCAATCCAAGGCCGCGTGAGTGTCACGTGATCTTGGAGAGGGGGCACAGTGACGTGGCAAAGCGTATCTCAGGCTAGCGTCCACAGAGCGGGATTGGCTAGGATAGCTCGTAGCGTCCGCTGCGTCCGAATGTAAGGTCAAACGAAGTATAGTTGCGTTATTACACAGAAAAAAAAAGACAAGGCCGCATGACTGAAATTTTGTGTTTTTTACGAATGCTTATGCAACACCACCTAGAATAATCAGGGCCTGTGCACTAGCATTTCAACGTCATCAAAGTGAGATTGAGCACAAGTCCAGACTGGACACGAGTGCTTCGTCAGCGTCCGGAAGTGCCTCGTTTCCAATCAATGCGTCGGAGGCGCTCAGCGTCGGGCTCAATCGCTCAGTTGGCGCTATCCTACTATAGTGACGTTTCATGGAAGAAGAGGAGGTAGTTCACAGGCCTAGACTATTCTAGGCGGTGTTGACTTAGGGCGCATAGACTGAGTTTGCGTCATAAAAGGACGATCTCAAAATATACCTTAGTGTCCCTTTTAAGAGGAAGCACTACTCAACTCACCATTAAGATGTCTGTCTTCGGTTCGAACGGGATTGATGGGGTCGTTCCCGTGGAACCTGTACAGATGAATGTCGTACGGCTTCTGCAGCAGTGCAGGCACACTCTCCCAGTTGGGTGTGAGCCACTGCACGCCAAGGGCATCGTACACTCTCCCGCCGAAATGAATCAGCTGCGTCACAGGATCCCTCAAGCCTCCCTGGAAGTCGACCGGAAGGAAGAACTCCGGGTTCGAGTCGTAAGTCACTTTTCCGAAAGGGTTCCGCTGCACCTCTTTCACGATGCCGCCCTCCGAACTGAATACAGCTACCGGTGATCCAAGGTGGTCGCAGGCAACGTAGAACTTGTTATTCCCTTGTTGCATGTAGATGAGGTGGCCCAGCGTGTCGTAGATGAGAACAAAGGTCAGGGAGTCCTTGGGGTAGTGCATGTGAGTTATGGCCTTCGGATTCTGGGGGTCCGCATAGATGAACTGCGTGATGTTACCCCTGTGGTCCTTGCGGGCAATAAGGCGATTCTGGGAATCGTACACGTACTGCACTTCATACTGGTGAAGCTCGAATGCGTGCACGAGCTGTCCCATAGCGTTGAACTTGAATTTTTCCTCTCCCCTCTGGACGATAAAGCCACGGACATCCACGAGATAGAGTTCAATGTCGCCGTAGCCGATGAGTCTGTCTCCGTCGTCGTGACGAAGCGAAATCTGCCGAGGTCCTTCCCAAAGAGACTTCATGTTGCCGTTGATGTCATAGATAAATCTCCAAGACTGCGCTCCGGACACTTCCTCCAAAAAGCCGTCCACGGTGTAGGTATAGTTGCTTGCATGGCTGCTTCCATCTTTACCGATTTTGGTGTGGACGTGCTTGATTCTACTCCTGTTGTCGTACTGCAGACCGAGCGAGAAGATCTCCTTGTTCCACAACGTTATGGCCAACACGACTAGCCTGCCGTACGTGTCTGTGCCGATGGTCTTCGAGTACTGCCTGGCTTCGTCTTGAATGAAGATGCTGTTCAGTTTGGGCCGGTGCACCAGGAACTGCTGAACTTGATCCAGAACACCAGACTCGCTGTTGTAGCGGTATTTAGTTGTCAGTGAGGTCTTTCCGTTGATCTCAACCTCGACGGATGACAGTCTGGCATCGTACTGGTAGCGGAACTTGGCGCCGTCCAGTCCGCTTCGGCTGTTGTAACGATGACGCTCTTCTTTCAAAAGCGACCCGTGGTGACGGTAGTCGACCCTGAAGTCCAGGCTGGGCACGTTCTTGGTGATGCTCTTGACGAGTGCTGTGCTGTTGTGGTAGTAGAAGTCCGTCCTCTCGGGTCCGCACATGATACTCTCGAGCCGTCCCTCTTCGGTGTATGTGAAGACAACTCTTCCTTTGTTCTTGGGGAAGAATTTTGCGAGCATCTGGCCACGATCGTTGAAGTGGAGCACATAAGGATGTCCCACGCCTGGTGCTAGGTACAGGAGTTTGTAGAATCCGATCGAGGTTTGTGTGGCTATTTCGTGCTTGTGTCCATTTGGAGTGATCACTGCTTGGAGACTTCCAGAGACATCGTACTGGAGGATGTAGCGGCTGCCGCTGGGAAGAATGATCTCAGTCGGCTGCAAAAAGCAACGTAAGGTTAGAGTTTTGGATGCTTGTAATTGAAAAAAAACTGCATAAATTCCATAAGCCATTGTGCATAACCATAGAAATTCCCAAAATAAACCTAGGAATCCATGAATGTCAACGTTTTCAAAGAAGTTGATTATTCAGAACTGTGTTTTTCAATCTCATTACTGTTCATATATCTAGAAAATTTCAAACCCTAAATGGACCTTATGGAAGGTCCATTTAGGTGTCCATGAGACACCTAAATGGAAGGTACTCTGGGCTCAAAATATTAATGTAGACACGGAGCTGATATTGTTGCTTGCCTTGCTTTACTCTAGTTTTTCAAAATCCTCAATTATTAATTAAAAAATTTAAGCTGGCATTTTTGCAGTCGTAGCATTTGTTATTTGAAAAATATGAGGTGTCTCACCTCATATTTTTCGCAAATATGACTTCATCAACGCCGATCTCATTCTTTTCGCCGGTGTACCGATTGACCACTCATTTTCATACTTTGTAAATGTCGGTTTATAGAAATAGCACTCGGTGTGTGACCTACACTGTTTCCAGACTAAAGTGGCGGAGTACTCTGCATTGTTACGTATTGGCAAAGCACAAGGACTCTCCCGTGGATTTTGATGAAGATTTAATGAAGCAAATAAAATGCTCCACTCAAAGTTTACCGTAACCGTTTCTTGGAGCTCTACCAGAAGCGCTGCTTACCACGCTGATGGGTCCATCGTCGTACTTGTACATGATTCCGCTGCCGTCGGCGTATCTGACATCGGCGAGGCGACCGCGGATGTCGAAGGAGTACTTCTCGCTGAGCTGGCCCCTCTCCCAGCGGATAAGACGACCGAAGCGGTCGTACTCGAGAGTGACAGCTGTGACGTTCTGCGTCGGCTGCCAGCTCAAGGGATGTCCCAGGGGGTCATAGTGGACGGTCAGGAGCCCGATCTGGTTTTTGTCGTACAGAGTCTCGCTGTACTGGTCCCGATCAAATTCGATGGCGAGGAGGATGTCTCCGTTCACCTGGAGAAACAGCGATGTCCCCTTTAAATAACATGCAACTAGCCAGAGTCACTCAAGAAATATCATACAATATTTTAGACTCAAGGAAAAAAGAGCTGAAGAGTTCCCTTCACTGTGACAGAACTTTCAGCACGCTGCTATTGTTTAATTTTCGACTCCATTTCATATTCTAACATTTGACGCTCCATGTTCAGATGGAGCGCCAAAGAACTACATCGAAAGAACTGAGATCTGTGTTGAAGGCACTACGCCTTCAACACTTTATTTACATTAACTAAATAAACATTTTGCAATTTATAGTGCTTGATCTTCTGATTATAAATCATGTTTTTGTTTTGATATAACTTGTTTTTTATGTTCTGGACGTAATGCAGCACATGCAGAAGAAAAAATGTTTTTGCGCATGCGTGGGACATGATAATGCATTTAAAAGAGCCTATTAAAATAAGTTAATTCGCACATTTTAACCCACTGAGTGCAATCAACAACAAAAGGAATGTGTGCGAGACCTATTTTATTTTTAAATATTTTAAAATCCCCAAAACACAATTTTCAAAGGGCTAAAAAAGTTTCTAAAGTTTTCATGAATTTAAAATATATACAGTCATAACAAAATCTAGAGACTAGCACTCTATATATTCTGAAGGATATGCATGCTTAAGTTGATTGTGGTATGACAACATTAAGAACAAATATTCTTGTGCGCGAACTGTGAAGATACTTCAAAATTACAAAAAAAAAAAAGAAAAACGCGTTCGAATAATAATACCATAGATGCGTAGCGACCACTTTAGCCGGAGAAGGAGAAAGATTTTTTTAAATTAATTATTCGTGAAAATAGAGGCTGGAGAAGAATACGATAAAGAGGAGACGGCTAGGCCCGTTTCTCAAAATAAATGTGATGGCGGGCGACGTAACAATTTGAAGAACCGCGCCCACCAAGATTGACTCAAATTTATGCCTTTTTCGGTCGCTGGGAGTTCTTTGAATGTATGTTTGAACTAATTTCAACGATTATAACTGGTCCTTATTTTTATACATAAAGTATGAAGATTCAAAGATAATAAAACACCAAAAAACGTGAAATCACTTTTCCTTCAAAATATTTTTTTATTTGCATTCTTTTAACTGCATGACGCCAGAGATTAAAACAATCGATGAGCCTTGATCTACCAAATATGAGCACAAGCTCACCTAAAGCACAATGGAGGACAAAACACTCATTTCGGCTGGAGTAACAAGAAAATATTAAAGGTATAGAGTCTCCTCTATTCTGACAGTCATTTATCTTATAATGAATCGCAGCCGAAGGTATGAGCCATCAAAGCCAATCCAATGCCGTGAGAGTGTCACGTGACCGTCCGGGGGGGGGGGGGGGCAGCGATACACGTATCACGTAGTCACGTGATACATTTACAGTGGTGGATTGACTGGGATTGCTACGTGCGGTCTGCCCATTATAAGGTGAAACCAAGTACTATTACAGTGATGTCTTGTAATATGGACACCTCCGTTCCCCCCCCCCTCAAAAAAAAAATAAAGAATAAAAACGTGGGCAATGTGAATTTTTCTTCATACTGAGACAATTAGACAAGTATTTACCGAGTCAATTCTCGAAAATGTTGTTTATATAAGGGAGTATTTATATGAACAGGGTCTGTATTATCGAGACATAACTATACAGTCGGTGACAAATTAAGACCCAAGCAGATGCCCCGCTTCCAGCACGCTCCCGTTGCCATCAACCTTGCATTGAATGTGCGTGCGACGAAGTGTTATTAAAGGCGGAAAGCTTGCCTTTAAAGCCGGAACATCTACTTAGTTCTTAACTTGTAACCAACTATACACAACTTTTCCTAGACAGGGCACTGACCGCGGCTCTCCCGAGCCGAAATAAATATCACTGACCTTCATCTTCCTGCCGACCTGCATGATCTGCTTCTGTCGACCTTTGCCCTCGCGGCGCAGGTAGTAGCGCCACTCGAAGCGCTGGCTCACGTCGTCGCTGAGGATGGTGCGCAGCTTGGCAGGCACCGGAAACGTCTCTCCCAGCACGGGGCTCAGGTCCGTGATGACGGGGCTCGCCACGGTCTCCATGTCTCGCGAGCTCGCGTCCTCGGCCATCAGCAGCATGCTTCCGTCCGGAGTCTGGGTGATCCGTTCTTCGGACAGGCCTGAGGACAAGACGTGTACCCCCACCGTGGCATCAGACGGACACGTGGCGGTAATGATGTCCGAAAAGCGCGGGACTCGTACACCGTTCCTATTAAGGCCCCCTCTATACTGAAAGTAAGGCGAACCATTGTACTCAGCTTTCCTCTTTGTCAACACCCTCACCTTCAAACATTTATTTTTCCCCTCACAGCAGACGATACCAGTGCTGAGCGTGCCGGGAGAGGAAAGAGACGAGTGCTGTGCCAGCGTTCCGCTGTGACTCGTACCGTCACATTGAAGACGAGTCTCCGTCGAACGCCGACGCAATTGCCTTCCTAGTAGCCGTTGATGACTCAGCATTACGATCCTCGTTATCGAAGGAGGTGTTGTTAAAGGACAAGAGAAAGAAAACGAAGGGTCTCCGCACTTGGGGAGGAGGTTCGCGTTGCTTTTCCCTATGCAGGAGTTTTAATTCCAACAACCACCTTGTGCGCGCTGTTACCTATGTCCACTGGTTGAGACCCGTCTCGCGCATGCGCAGCACGGATCTTTTGTAAAACATCAAATGCCTCGCACGCGTACAGAGCCCAGCTGCTCAACATTTCTCGCCCGGATAATAATTGCGCTGGAAACCTGTACAATGACATGAAATACCCGTCCGTGATAGCAGACATCGTTAAGGTACGTAACGGTACCGGCCAGACCGGCGTAAATATTACATCTTCAGATAGTTCAAACTAAACAAAAAAATCTTGTTTTTTTTTGCATCTGGGTAAAATGTAAAATACATAGCGCCGAACACTCAGTCTCCGTCAGAATATAGCCCTAGTTGTTGGAATAGGTTGTCAAAGTTTCAAGATCTGCTGTTAACGAATTCGAAAGGTTTTAAGCGACATTTCTTTTCACATTTTTCATAGTAAAATGATGGCCAACAGAGCCCGCTAATACATGGAGATAAATAGCGTCTGCTGCCAGAAACAGGCCGTATTTTTTAATCGAAAGTTTGCGAAAATAGTTTCAAACATTTGAGCAATATAATGCAAAGTTCTGTGAACTTTGGAATTTCGTCCCAACCCCTAACGTTGCAATCTGGTGAAGTCTGGGCTTTCGTCAATGTGTAGATCATTTTACGATGCGAAAAACGGTTCTCGTTTTCCCATACACCATATACTTTGTTTTATTATTGGTCGGAGCGAAACCATGTTGTCTCGACAGGCGCTTTCACTTCACAAGCTCACGCGTGCATGGTAGAACCGCTCAAAAGGGTGCGCTCGCACTTGTCACTTTTCCACTCACACTGATTGTAAAACCTTATACGCGCTTGTAAGGAGACAAATACATGACGGCTATCATACATTTGTGGGGTCTTTTATGCTAAGAAAACAACAACCACGAAACATTATTTCCTTACATAGAGCTGGCACTTACAAAAAAAATATCTGTTGATATCTTTTAAGGAAAAAAAGGTGACGCTTTTTGGGTTGACTCTACGGTTTCATAGTTTTCATCCCTAGTATTTCATAGTTTTTTCTATGTATGTTTTGTGGTCAGGTACCAGTAAGTTATTTTGTATCATGCCACCATCAAAACAGAGAAAAAATAATGTTAAGAATATATATGACTAGATTCTCCCCCCTCACACAAAGCCACTAAAACAAAAAAAGCACAAACAGATGGGCAGTTAATGGCTTACAAAAAGACAGAAACGGTTGGAAAATCTAGCTTCACTGCGTATTTTGACATCGAACTGACAGATACAAGTCGTGTTCATACTGTGTTTTGTCCTTGAGCTCTGTGTTATTTTGTCCTTGAGAGTGTGTCATTCGCGGGTTTTCCCTTTTCCCTGGTTTCCCATTTCCTCCCTTTCTTCTTCATGCTATATATAAATGGATTATGTGGCAATCAAACTTTCAGCTGTGTTTGAGACTTGCTCCCTTCTTCCTGTCGTTTTTCTGTCGTCACCGCCAGTCTCGGGTAACACTACAGTTACGTCCGTCTTCTAACTCTTAGTGCTTTCCCACTAGGAGCGTAGTAGTGCAGTGAAGCGAGCTTTGCAGAAGCAAGTTCGGTTTTCAGACCATACGGGCTGCGCTTTTATTTTACTGTACTCTCTTTTTTGGACGTGCTCAAGGGTTCTCAGGCCATCCAACTAATAGTAAAATAACATAGTTACGTCGTTCACCATTCCTAGCATTGGATCAAAACAAGTGAAGATGTGTGACCCTTTATACACTGTACTTAAAACTTGCTGGGCAAACCTACTTGTCACTGCGCCAATATATAGTTAAACAATCTACTTGCTGCAAATATTCCAAAGGGTCATACAAACATAGATTACAGGGCATATTAAATTGGGTAAAACAAAACATTCTATATTCCTAAATAAAGCCAGGAGGCGGTCAAAATGAAAACAAATTTAAGTAGTTCCAAATAGAAAGGAACATAGTTCCAATGACATGTTTTAGCAAGCTCATGTCGTCAGAAGAAAATCAAGATACGGTACAAAGGACATTTAAATCAACTATATTTCTAACAAGAAGAGCAAAAAAAAAAAGATGCTATGAGTCATGCTCTGTTTATGTTGTTTTAAATAAATCTGCGCATCGGAACAAAAACTAAAAATGAATCCTGGATCGTTATCGTACAGCAAGCGATGCTGGCTCACTGTCGCCCTTTTACACCCGCTAATGGAGTACAGGTGCTGAACTCACCGATGCGGGTGGTGACGTCGAAACCCTTAATGAGCAACGACACTGGATCCTTGCCGTCTCGAGTCACCGTCACGGCAGCTCCCTTGGTGCTCAGGTTGTACGAGAGCCGGATCGTCTGACCACTCGGCGTGATGGCCTCGGTGAGGCGGCCGTATTCGTCGTACCCATAGACAACAGACCTCCCCGAACTGTCGATCTTGCTGCGTACCAGTCCGGTGCTCCCGTGGTAGTCGAACACAGTCTTGAAGTTGTCCGGAGTCACAAAGCTGTGCAGCATCCTCATTCTCGACATTTCGAGCTGGCACTTACCGCCCTGCGTGTTCTCAATAGTCTTCACGTGGTTGCTGTGGTCCCTGAGGATGTAGATCTTGTTGCCCTCAGCGTCCGTGACGGTGCTCAGCTTCCCGAAACTGGTGTTTACGTTGTACGAGAACGTGTACACGGTTTTTCCGGTAAGGATGTGCTTGGTGGCAGTGTGCTGGCCATGCCGGTTGAACAAGTGTACCTGCTGGGTCTCCGGCGAGTAGATCTCGTAGAGGTGCTGCTCGTTGGGCTTGGGCAGCGAGGCCGTCACGGAGCGGAGCCGCAAGTTGCCCTGGTCGCAGATGTGGAGCAAACCGTCGGGGCTCACCGTGATGGATGAGATTGTGCTCAGTTTCGACGTAGAAGCCAGGTAATGGTCTTCGTCGAAGCACTTGCAATTGAGCTCGAGGCACGAGCACTTGAGTTCGAGCGCCCGCGAGCGCGCGATCCTGCCGTCACTTCCCAGGACTCGGACGCGGTTCACGAGTTGAGAGTCCGACTCAGCGATGTAAAGGTCTCCGTCAGGGGCGAAGGCGAGGCTCTGCGGTGCCTCCAGGAAGACGTCGGTGGCGAAGTCGCTTCGTTCGCGACCCGAGGCCGACGGACAGTGCAGAGGTCGCCCCGCCACAATCTTGATTCGCTTGTCGGGGGTGAGCCGCAGCACCATGTGATCATCCAGGATGTGGAGAGAATTGTCTAGCGGATTGATTCCCAACTCCGTTGGCCATCTTAGATTCACCTGAAATTCGAGAAAATAATATGGATTCTACGTGCTTCCTAAAATGAAAAGAAGATACATTTTGGATTCCATGATGCAGGAGGCTCACTAGAATTACCTGAGTGAGTGAAAATGTTCCCATGCAAGGAATGGGTTTCCAGTGGTTCTTGTGGTAATGGTCCCCAATGAGTGTATGAATGATGCCATGCCTGTCCACCATGCGAATGTTGGTTCCATCGGCAATATACAGCTCGTTGTGCATTGAAATTGCGATGCCTGTTTTAAAAGAAAGATGATAAAGCAGGTTACTAGTTCATTCTGCAATAGTTATTTATTTCAATTTTATTTCAAATACCCTCAAAGTAAGTACATTGGAGAGGAGAGAGAGCTGTAAAATATTAACTATAAAGTGCACATATTAGTAATAGCATTTTTAAACAAAACAATATCCGTGATGTTAGCAATCGAGGCGGGAAGGTGGTTCCAGTCTATAGATGTTTGTGGCATAAAAGGATATTGAAATAATGAAGTTTTAAAATTTGGAATACCAACCTTATGGCTATGATCAATGCGAGCAGATATGTAGAATGGTGGAGTAATTAGTTTTTGATGAAGGGTTACATTTTGATTAAATATTTTATGAAAAAGATACATACGAGAGATTTTTCGGTCGTGAATTAGTAACGGCAGATTTAAAGTATTTTTCAAGGTAGTAACGCTGGCAGTGCGATGATAGTTTGTCAATATAAAACGAGCTGAGCGGTTTTGAATGGATTCAATAAGAGCAATTACTGACGAGTGAGCGGGGTCCCACACAGCAGCAGCATATTCTAATTTTAGATGGATGAGGGTATAGTACAGGGTTAGTTTTAATCCTAACATACAGTTAGCACTGTTAATTATGTATTCAATATGAATCTTCCAAGAAAGGTTACAAGTTATATGAACACCAAGATATTTGTAGACAGACACTGAAGCGAGGGGATTGCTGTTAAGATGATAAGTATGACACACTGATTGAGCATGTGTCATTCTCATTGATTTGCACTTGTCAGTGTTTAGTTCCATTAGCCACTGGTTACACCAAAGTGATATACGATTAAGGTCAGATTGTAGAAGAATAGTGCCAGATATGTTGGTTATTTTCCAGTATATATACGCAATCGTCGGCAAAGAGGCAAATAGAAGAATACAAGTTCTGCACCAAGTCATTAAAGTAAATAAGAAAGAGTAGCGAGCCAAGCACTGATCCCTGTGGGCACCCGAGGTGACTGGAAAAGTACACTAATTCGTATTATTAGCAGTAACGAATTGTAGGCGGTTAGTTAAAAAGGCATGAATCCAATTTAATATACAGGAGTCAATGTTAAGTGATTGTAGCTAAAAAAGATTAATTAGATTAAGAATAGTTAAGATTAATTAGATTAAAAATACATTGGTGCAATCATTGAGGTAATTAAGAGCTAACCGGTATTATCAACGGTTATTCACTAACAAAAAGTTAGGGTGCGAATGAGCTGGTAGAGGCTTATATTTAACATTTATTCACTCTTTTTTTCCTAGAAAACATTTGAAAAAGTTGTCGGACCTTTTGGATATGCGAGCTTGGCATCTCTTGCTGGTCTACCATCTCCACAGAGCAATTTGTCGCCGGGAAGGCACTTGGCACCATTTCCAACCACAACCATTATGTTGTTTTTCACATCTGAAATGTCCTTGTAGCTTACAACTTGTAGAATTTGGTAGCGCTCAGGGTCAGATATGTAGAGCCTGCTGTCAGTGGGGCCTACTGCCAGATGGTATCGGTACGCAACCTGGGCAGCACTGCAAAGAAGGAAAGCAAAGAGTTAAAATACTAGTAGTTGCCCTAAAAACAGGCGATACATTGATCTCCCGTTTCTGCTGCTGTAGTTTTCTTTGTACCAAATATACCAATAACTTGATTGCATAAACAAGGAAAGAAGAATGAAATACGTAATCCAGAAGAGCATAATGTTTGTAGACAACATCTAGAGTTTCTTTCCAGCCCTTCATGTGCACACATTTGCGAAATTTTGTACGATGCTGTAAAATATGAGTGAAACTAAAACATCATCAAAACCTATTTAACTACTGCAAATTCGGTAGTTTAAGGGGGACACTACCCAGAAAAGTCAACTTCTGTACCGCTTGCTTGATTTTATTCAAATTCGCAGTGGAAGTTTATATGAGTGGCAAGCCCATCTCTGCCAAATTTCATTGTCTTATGTCAATTCTGAAACTTGTCACAAATGTTACAATATGGAAATCAGTGTGTTTGCTTAGGAAATTTTTAAAATAAAATACAAATTTGTGATTTTTATGTGTATATAGTCATAGGAATACCCGTGCACATACCCAGCTAGTTATTTTGCTATATTGCATTGTTTTTCATAAGTATAACTCCATAAGAAGATTACATTTGTTTTTTCATGTCTGCACTTTTTTACAAATGTTTTTTTAGCATAAAAGAATGTTAAAGTAGAAAAACTAACCAGCCAGGCATGTTCCTCACAAAATTCTATCCTAGAAAACCACCTAAGAATAATTCTCTATTGTGTAATAGGAAAACGACAGTTTTCCTAAGTGAAATTTATGCCGAAGAGTGGAACGGAGAAAAATGGATTCAAAGTGCTCCAACCCCTACCTTTTCTTTAGCATCAATGGACCGAAAATAATTTATAAAAAATAACTATGTAGTGTAAACTAATGAAACTTTCTGGGAATACTCTAGATGCTGGTGGATGTAAATATGGCATTTTTCTAAAATCAACATTTTTGCAGAAATTGCTTTTTCTGGGTAGTGTCCCCCTTAAGCAGTCGCTAAAAGCAGTGGTGTTCAATACAGTGGTGCCCATTTTGAAATTGCAGCTTTCATTACTCTTCTGTCAAAACCTGTTGTCACTCAAGAAAACTCTTGCATCGTCCAAGTTATCTAAAAGAAATACTTATATGAACAAAAACATGTATTTTAATCACAATCAGAAAAAATGAATGAAAATCACAAAGCACAAACTTCAGCGTGAGAATATTCTCCACTGTCATTCTTCACTGCCACGGGGTCACAATAAACGGTGGAATGTCCAGTGCAAAAGGAGGATTACCTGAGCTCCACAATGGTCTGGACTTTCCCATCAATGGTAATTTGGCGGATGAGGTTGAAATCGCCGACATAGATGGAGCCATCGGGAGAGGATGCCAAAGCAACTGGAGCTAGGAGTCTCTGGTCTTTAGCTAGGCCGTTGCATTGGAGGCAGTGAAGTGGTCTTTGCTGTCCGTCTCCCATGGCAGTCAGGAGCACTTTCGGCTTGTTTTTCAGATAAATGTTGGTTCCATCACCCTTTTGCAAGATACCTTATAAAAAGAAGACAAAAATAATGATTAAATCGTTACCCCCTGAGGAAGATTCAGATGTAAAGACCAGGTATAGCCACATCACTTTCTTCAGGCCACATTACCACCATTATAGTTTATCAGTCTCAGAACCAAGTGGATGCACTTCCTCCATTATATTTGCTTCTTGGACACTTATTTTTGCTTCAAAGTTTTATTCAATTACATTCCATTTTTGTTGACAACCTACAACAGTCACCTGCTATAATGCATCATCTTTTCTTTACAGTGTTCACCAGTATGCTAAATATTAAAAAGAACTCTTGGACTCTTTGCAGCAGAATCTCTAAGTGGAACCTACTGATGTGCAGATGTGTTTGCAAATTATTTGCAAACCAAAAACAATTATTTTGTCCAGCTAGAAATGTCATTTAGATAAATTCTACTAGGTAGTTTAGTTAGATAAAAAAATTGAAACAATTGAGATATTTTTGTTGTCCCAGGAGGAAAGACTTAGCATAAGCCTCAACGTGCATGTGGCAAGCAGAACTTATTAGGAGTATTTCATAAAGATTATGCATTTTTCTGTCTGTATACCAATTTCATGAAGAAAAAAATTCATGCCTTTAAAGAAAGGTAGGAAAGTTTTGCCAGAAATGCCTATTAGCTATAAATAAAGAGCATTTGTACCTTCATGAAAGTTGTACCGATGGTGTATGTCCAGATTCCAGCCACCAATCTCCGAAATGCTCATGTCGTGGCCACTGACCTGGGTTGCTTGCACTTCCCAGATAACAGCAGGGCAGTTGTTGTACTCATAGCCAACATACACTGAAACAGAGTAAGAAAACAGAGTCAATACTACAGCATACCCTACTAACATGGCTCAAACTTTAAAATATATGGTATAGAATATGCCCACAAGTTTTAGAAGCTACTGCTGAATGTCATTTCTGCTTAGGGGCAGGAGCTAGCCATTGAATTTTATAATAGCTCTGATGAAACAGGTATTCCTGCAGATCTCCCCACAATATCCATAGGGCAATCATAGGACCCAATGTCATGAGGTTATCCTGTGCATATTCTCCAGCTGCGTGGTCTACCTGGTATAAGACTGTTTCCTTGAGAGCATCAGAATGGAAGCTAATTATTCAAAAACATAAAATTAGAACTTTAAATGTGGGGTACTCTGGAACATTCATATGCTTTACCGACAACACACTGAAACATCTGCCATTGCATCACTCTAATGTCTGAGGAGAAAGATGGCAAAACACCAGACGATTCTCCACAAGAAATTTGAAGTCAAAACATCTATTATTCCTCAGACTTCAAAACAATAGTATATTTTTGTGTTTAGAGAACACCCTTTTAAATCTCAAGATATGTTTGCATCCATAGTTCCTCAGGCACCAGATTACTGAGGTAGCAGTGGGCTCCACCTGGCAAAGTGCATGTACGTTCCCAATTCCTTGACGGAAGACAATGAAAGCCTGCCCACCTGTAGCAATGGCGACGCCATACACCTTCTGTCGGTAGACATTCCTTCGATTCCAGGCATAGGTGAACTTGATGCCTGGGTCAGCCTCAAACTTCTTCTCAAAAGGATGCCCTCAATCGAAATCTTGAGGTGGATAAGCCTCAGGGTCAGGGGAATGGTTTCTGGGGTGAGCTGGAGCTGAATGGTGGACAGGTAGCCACCAGCACGGCTGCTGTGGTAGACAAGGTGCAGGGCTGTTCCAGGAATGGCGATGCTCTCCTGTACGACCTAAAATGCAAAACATAGCATTAACAAAATGAAGAGGGTTGTGACGAGCCAGATTCAAACTACACCAACAAAAACAAGCATGGCAGTAGGAGACAACTTAGATTTTACGAATTAGTACTGATGTTGTAGGGCCCCAAATGTTAAATAAAGTGCAGTTATGAATAGCTGCATTCATTAATCAAGAAGTTATATATCTGATAAAATCAAGTCCCATATTCAAATCTACACCAGTTTATATTTCATTTCACCTCATGAGATAGAAGCAAAAGCTACAGGCCATCTCAGCGAATCTGGCACTCCGCGCTTACCACACGATTTTATGCTCTGTACGTTACTGCCCTCAACCAGAAGGTCATATGACAAGCTCCGAGCTCTGAATTGGTTCCAGTGGCTCGCGGCATCTGCTGCAGTTCATCATAAGGTAAAACAGAGTACAGCCATAGTGTTTTTTCAGTAATACGGCAAGATGTTGGTAGACAGTAAATAGTGTTTGCTATCAACATTTGAATCTCTTCATGCCATAAGCCTCAAATCTTTGTGCTAATCATATCTAACAGAAGCTGAATATAAACATTGCAAAACTGAAACACCGCTGATCTAGAACAAACTGAAGCAGACTGAAGCAAGGTAGCAAGAAATGTTGTTGATTACACTAAATCTAATGCATCTAGCCCCTAGGTTCTTGAACTGGGCTCGAAAAACCCAGGAGTTCCTCAGGGTACCCTCATGGTACTTTGAGGAACTCCAAATTCCCTTGATCATCCCTGTCCCTACTAAGTTAACATTCTTCCAGTTTAAGCACTATTTCAGGAAACCCGAGCCTTTCATTTATGTATAGCTAAGTGCCAAACACTTTTGTTGTGTGAGCAATATTGTTTACAAGCTCTGTGGGGTGAGAAACCGAAGGAGATAAGGAGACAACGGCATGCAGCGATGTCAGAGCGTTGAGCTCCGATTGGAAGGCCACTGGGTAGATGCGAAGGCTAGCTTTCTTTCTTTCTGCCCACTGTCTTCCTCAATAAGAGAAAATAAGGGCGTCGTCTGCTTCTTGTGCAAAGTCTGGCGTTCAAAAGCTGGACACCGGCATTTGGCACTTGAGCGCCAGACCCCGTGCGAGGAAAAGACAATGTTGTTTTTCTCTCTCACGGATGGAAGACTAGGTAGAGACTAAGGCAGTTAGCCTTTGCATTTACCCACCAATCCTTCCAAACAGAACCTGTCACTTTTGATGTCACCTTATGTTCACATTTTCTCCTCTCCTTCAGTTTCTCTTCGTATAGGTTTCTCCAATGCTTTACTTTATCGATGCCAAGGCTGGGAGGGGTTTCTCAGCTGCTGTTCGAGTCCAATAGAGGTTTCTCAAGATCGAAAAGTTTCAAAACGCCTGATCTCATCAAACAGGTGGCCAAACATGGTTGCAATGTAAACCTACCTGCGACTCAGCCAGGACAGCGCTTCGTTCTGGACACCCTCCTTGGAAGCCATGCTTCCAGGTGGCGAGACAACGGGTTTCATCGTGTCATAGTCATGGTCAGTGCAGGCGAGTGGCCGATGGTCCAGGGCTTTGGCGCTGTCGATGTTCATGACAACGCGGTCGACAATCACAATCTCATTCCATGGAACCATAACCGTACGCTCATGAAGGCCGAAGGGGTCACGCCGAAACTGCAGCGTCACTGCGCCACCACCATTGACCATGAGGTCAAACCTAAAGAAAGAAAAAATGTGGAGTGTAAAGGTCTGACCGCAGTAGTGCTGCCTGACAGTTGCAATGATAATGACCTGAAAAAAGATTTGCATTAATATCTCTTCTAGTAAGACAATTCTGGGGCCCCTTTGTTTAGAAAGTCCAAAGAAGACAGCTAGGTGACTGAGAATAGAAAACGGTACATCGCAAAAGTCCTCAGAAAGCCTCTATATTGCAGTCAATCGAGGTTTCGCTAGAAAACTTGCATATCTAAAGAAACTAAGTCTCACGGATAAAACATCAGCTTGAATTCTAGTGCTTTCTGCACAGCACTTCTTAGGCTTGTTACGATTACACATTTTGATAAAATAAGTGTTGATGCTGAAAGAGGCAATATATCAACTGCAGTGAGAGGGTTATTTAATGGACTTTCCAACTTTTATTACACTTCTATTCATGTCATATTGTTTCAGTTTCCATAACTTCAGTTCATTCTCCACAACAGCCTCTTATCTTACTACAATATCCGTAGAAAAAGACTCAGTTGATACATTCACACAGTAATTGCATGAGCATAAACAGATTTTGCTAATCTCGTCAGCATTAAAGAGAGTTCAAAAGAATGAAGTACTAACTTGATTGATAACACTTTTGAAAGGTAGAATGTTTTGCCTCTGTAAAACATACATCTCAAAAGTTTTTTCAATTAAGTTAGTAATCTTCGTTTGAACACTCTTTAACACTGTCCAGATCAGATAGTTGGCAATTGTTAAATCATGAAATGTCAGAGTGCCTGAATATAGAACAACAGGTTTAACTTTCTGTCTGTACAACAGTGTTAAATAATTCTACATAGTGATCTACCAACTCACCAGCCAGAATCTCTTGTCACGGTGAAGCCAAACGAAGGATCACCGGCAATTCCAACCCTTATGCCCATTAACGGGCTCCCTGAGAAACTTATCACTTGTCCTCTTATGACAGATGCACGGCTGAAAAAAAAAATTAACACAATTCACAACCCAAGTTTAGGCACCCAGTTTCTAATACAGAACCTTCGTTACATTACAGAAGACTATGAGACACTAGAACAATATTTTAATTTCTGAGAGAGGCATTAATATAAAAATCAGTATCACATGTATGTTCCTGAAAAGGGTGCTCTCCCCTTAGCATCAATGTGATGCAGAGAAGCAGTATGCAGAAAGTCTGTCTCATCTAAACTGACTTGACTGAACAAGTTTCAAACTGGTGCAGAACTATACTACCACAGTAAAGCTGCAGAAATGGTACTATTCTGAAAGTTTTTAGTTCTGTATTAAATCTGTGTCTATTAAATTATTACCACTTCTACAACCATAAAGGCTAACATATTGATAGGATCTCATTACCTAGCTTCCTTCTTTCACTAGCTAGGAGGGTAGTGAACAAAGAAAATAAAATGGCAAAAAGAAGAAATGGCTTTGCAAGCCCTCCACTTAGAGGGGAGCGAACTACCAAAAAGAATGTGGTGGGAAAAAAGGAAAAAATGTGAGAAAAACCTGGAAAACTAAGTTTTCGTTTCTGTTTTCTCCATCAGTAGACACATTTTCAAGTATGTATTAAAGCAAGCAAGCACAAGCTCCAACGCAGTTAGTGATAGACGTTTGTCATGCAGAAAGAAATCACTTGGACTGGTGTGGACCTACCTGGCATTGAAACGATTCCATAGCACACTGAAGCGACAGATGGAGAAACAGAGTTTTGGTTATTATGCTCAGGGGGAAAAATGAAGCATGCATCTTCGCAGGCAAGTTAGGCAGGTACGGTTCTTTCATTTGCATGCAGTGAGTTGAAGCACAACGTCCTCAAGCTGAAGCATCTGTATGAATTATTGGGCAGGCATGGAAACAGTATGAGGTCTGCATAAGAGGTTGCTGCAAAAGCAAGTGCTAATAAAAGGAGTAATAATTAAACATGACATTTAGAAAGCCTAGAAGCAGCGTTTCTTAAAAATCCGCCGGAATGACTTGAAATAGAGAATATAAATGAGAAATATAGAATCATTTGGCAGCATTAACCAGCAAAGCAACTTGTTAGAGAAGGGGTCAACTTTTGTTGCTGCTATTTTAAATGTTAGAGCATTCAATGTGAAGAATGAAGGGCAACAAAATGGCTAATTGGGCTAGTTGGTTCATGTTCATTCAGGTGAAAGCACACAAAAAAACGACGACGAGGAAAACAAAACAGCAGAGAGCGCTTTTGCCTTGTCTTCCTTATCCTCGTTTTTCTGAGGAACTTTCAATGAAGAACGAAGGAAAGCCTGTCTGCTTGTTTTTTGTCTAGAGCACTGATATTTTTAACACAGTTGCTTTTCAACTCATGTATAAATCACCAGATGGAGTCATGTTAGAGACTGCTCAGATTGTATTTACATATAGCACTGTTTATTCGGATATCCACTGAACCTTGACTATCACAGGCTTTTTCAATAGCACAAGATGAACTTCAGTGAAATAATGCAGTAGGTAGTCTTATAAAGGAACTTGAGAATTTCAGGACTGTAGAGCAGGGTTGCAAAAACTGTATTTAAGCTTACCTGTTGTTGAAAGAATCCTTGCGAGCATAACTCTGCACTGAGTCCTCTTCAATGAGGAACTGCATCCTTTGAAAGAAGGAAGCCGTGACAGCTGGCGGCTGTTTTCGTAGCAAGATGTCGAGCGGGTCAGACGACGAGAAGCACAGCGGATTGTTGGTGCATGCTTTGTGAGAGCAGCACTCGCTGTCGGCACAATCAGTAAGGCCATCTGCGGAAGAGAATTAAAACCTTCACAAGAAGCCATGTTCTTTCGCCGAAGAAAATCTTAAAATTCTTGGTGATATTGAACATCTTCTAAAAAATTTAGTGGTAAAATAGTTTGTCACAGAGGTTATTACCAGAAAGAATCTAATTTTTGAAGAACCAAGAATGTCATTCTAACCTGCTACAGACCATTGATAGCAACTGGGGAAAACATTCTCAGTTGGGGGTGTATGTAAACTGAATATAAGATGTATCAGAAAAAATATGGTAAGGGTGCAGGCTAGCTGGCGAATATTAACCATGTTGAATTATCTGACCTGAGACTGGGGTAGAGAAGAAATATCAAATAGTAGAAGAGACAGAAAAGTTTGAGCCGTCGTCCTGTCTATTTTCTGTCTCTACTACGTTTCAATGTTTCTTCTCTACCCCTGTCTCAGGTTCATTCAACATGGTTAATAACATGTATGTTAGCAAAGGCAATGCTGAGAGACAAGATTTGAATGAGCCTGTCTTAAAAGGAAATAATCTAATATACCAAAGTACAGATATGATTACCTAACGATTATTAGTTTCTATGATACTGCACATGTGGTAACATGTGCAAAGTAGAATGAAAATATATTTTCTCTATGCATATTTGTCAACTGTGGGGGGGAAACCCCTTTTTTATGAATACTTGTGAACAAGCAAATCATAAATCAGCACAATAGCAGCATTTGGAAGAACTCAATGAAGAGCTATAGACCTGGCTAAATCTTGGCATACATTGGAAAAAGAAAAGTGCCCCTTTATCCTTTTTTCTGTACAGGCTAGCATTTGATGAGGAAATCTGATTTCCATCCTAACACATGTTTGTTTACTGCCGGGTTTGGTTCTTTGAATGCAGACTTCTCAAACGACAATAGGGACAATAACCAACGTTCTTGCCGCCACTTGAATGAGTGTTAATCTTCTGTAATAGTACAGTACCGATTCCCAAGGACAAATCACGAGTGTGATGGTTCTACGAAGTCGAGGATTGAGGGCACGTTTCTTACCATGATCATTGTCGATGCGGTCATCGCAAGTCTTCTCCATAGGAATGCTGCAGTCAGGTCCGTCCCAGCCACTGTTGCATCTGCACTGCCAATCACCGTCGGACATGACACAGTCCCCGTGGCTGCTACAGCTGCGGGCACATCCCTCTGAAACAGAAAAGAGCAGCACATGCGAGTATGTAGCTTGATCAACTTTCACCAGACAAAATCTTACAGCTTTCAGAGCATCAACATAAAAATATTTAATCTTAGACTGCAATAGAAAGGTTCTGTAGATGAAGCAAAAACATTTCTAGTACTACCACATATGGTTGGAAGCATTCAATAACTTGCCTCTTTTCAAGACAGGGGTTGCAGTCGATAGTGTTAAGTCATCAATTATTTATGATTATCCTGCTACAGCCTTAATGCCCAAAGTCACCGCAAGTAGTACTAGTCAGTAACTACATTTCGAACCAGTATCATAATCATAATCTACGGTCCCCGGACTATACATGTCTAAAAGTTGGAATTTTATACGGTGCAGACTATCTGTGTAAACTATATGAGAATTTGTTTTTCCAAGATCAATCATTATGATGAGACATGGTGGATTTTTTGAATGACAGATGATGTTAATGATGATTTCTGATGATATATGCTTTTTTTGTGTGTGCCATAACAAAGCAGGCACTTTTTAAGGTCTTGAGTGTATGCAAATTTTAAGCAGTCCGCACCGGGTGTAAACTACTTTAAAAAAACTTAGTCAAAACTTCCCTTAGCGGACCACACACCGAATGTAGACTATAGTCCTGAAAAAAATGGTGTATCGTGGGATTGAGATATCTGGAATCGTACCAAGGGTGCAGTGCCGGCCATTCCAGCCCTGAATGCAGAGGCAGGTGCCGTTCTTGCACTGCCCGTGTTCCACGCAGCGGATGTCACATAGCTTCTCATTGCACTTGGCACCGGTCCAGCCCTCGATGCAGATGCACTCGCCTCCCTGACACCTCCCGTGCGAGCCACAGTCAAGGTCGCACTTCTCTGTAAAGTTCCACCACATCATCACACGTCAGTCACAACTTTAAGCCTGTTTACAATACACTGCAGCACTAACTTGGTGCTATAAACAGAGCACTATAGACACAGTACTATAGGAATCACTGTACATGCCACAATATAAACAGTGCTATAGACAAGGTGCTCTAGACAAGGTGCTCTAAACACGGTGCTCTAGACACGGTGCTCTGGACAAGGTGCTCTGACAAGGTGCTCTAAACACGGTGCTCTAGACTGGCACTGCAGACACGGTGCTCTAGACACGGTGCTCTAGACACGGTGCTCGAGACACTGTGCTCGAGACACTGTGCTCTAGACATGGCGCTAAATACACGGTGCTACATACACAAAGCTACAGACATGGCACTACAGACATGGCGTTTTGGACACAGCACTACAGACAGCCTACAGACAACGTCAAGGCACAGCGCTAGAGACAACACTACAGACACAGGGCTACAGACAAAGGGCTACAGACACAGTGCTAGAGACACAGTGCTAGAGACACAGTGCCAGAGACACAGTGCCACAGACACAGTGCCACAGACACAGTGCCACAGACACAGTGCCACAGACACAGTGCCACAGACACAGTGCTACAGACACAGTGCCACAGACACAGTGCTACAGACACAGTGCTACAGACATGGCACTTTCTTGTTGCAATTTCACATTGTAACAGGACTGAACATATACTCAGCACCAACCTTGGGAACAATCCGGTCCTGTCCACTGGTCATCACAGACGCAACGTTGAAGGTCCAGGTCAAACTGTCCATGTCCAGAGCAATCTGGCAGGCAGCGGAGGGCGTCGCTGTCTGGCTCGCTGCAGTCGTTGCTCTTCCAGCCCTTCCGGCACAGGCACATGCCACTGACGCAAACTCCGTGACCGGAACAGTCGGGGTCCAAGCAGTCGACTGTGACCGCGAGCAAAAGGAATTGTAATTATCAGGTTTTCCAGACTGTTTGTGGACTATATGCAGCTTAAAAATTTAAATTTTACGTGCCGCAGACTATTTACAGGTGCAGACTCTGCAAGGAGCTGTCTTTTCAAGATCGTTATTTAAGATGACATGATGGGTTTTTAAATCACCGATTATGTTAACGATGACTAATAAAGTGTCATTTTTCAATGTGTATTGTGTATAATTTTTTTTACATGCGGACTGGTATGCAACAAGTGCAGACTATAAGCACCAGGTGCAGACTATAGCCCTGAAAATAACAGTAAATTAATCATGCATGAGCATGCATGATGCATGTCATGCATGATCAGCATGACAATGTAGAAGGGTATATAAAATATAGTGGCCCTTGATTGGAAAAACTGTAAAGAATGATACAGTTGGTTTGTAAACTTAATTTTTGAACTGGCTACCCTGCATTCTTGACGTGGAACAACGTTTACATGACAAAGCTGATCCCCCCCCTTTCCAGTTGGCAATGCTTACGATGTAATTTGACCAAAAACAGGGTGAGTAGAACCCACTTAATACATGTTTGGGAGCTCACGGTTAAACAACGCATGTTCCGGGAGAACGTAAAAACCGATGACACTCTTGGAAGGCTGAAGATAAGACAAGGAGCAAATCTCATAGAATTTATTTTATGTGCTTTCACAGCTGAGGAGAACCGCGTATTTGTTTGAATTACGCTTATAACAGTGAGAAAACTGTCCGAACGCATCGACCTAACCGAGTCTCTTCCCCCGCGTCAGCCGCTACTCCTAGATGTATGAGGGCGAAACTCAATGCGAGCACCCGTGCAAAGTGGTAAAGCACAACGCCAACGTGCCAATGTGAAGCATGACGCCAGTGGTCCAGCCGAAGCATCACAGCATGAAGGAACATGATTGATACAATTATCAAAAGGTCTTATCAGAAGTAGAAAACTGGCCGTCTTATCACAGACTGCCGTTTTCGAATTATTTTGCAATGTGTCCCTTAGCGAATTTTCATCCCGTTGTTGCTCGCGATGTAGCGGAGATGGTGGCATCATCGTCTAAAAGTTGAGGTCATGGCGTGGCCAGCGCGGGCAAGGAGCGAGTTTTTTGCTAGGATGAATAGGGAGACTGTGATGGGAGACTATTCTTATGTACTTCCGAAATGGACAGTCTTCTGACGTTTTAATACACAAGAATATGAAAGAGGAGAATTGGGTTGCGGGATATTTATACAGCGTGTAGTTGGTCAGATTTAAGTGCAGAGTCACTCGCTGAGATGAATGCCAGTGGACAACGCTAGCCTGAGTCTTAACGTGCACCAGGCAGTAGTGATACACGACCGCACGCGGCGATGCTCATCCAGATCAAACGGGCAGGGGTGGGCTCGACCCAGGATCCCTGGGTTCTGCAGCTGCATGCAATATGTAAGGGGTGATACCATATGTAAGGGGGTGATAGAAAAATGTAAGGCATCACTAGTCCCGTCCTCAGCGCTATTTGTGTCATAATGTTTAACCAAATAGCCCACCAGTTCATTTGTGACAGCCTTCACCGCCACCCTCACCGATGGGCACAAACTCCGGACTCCAAGCGAAATGAACAGAACAAGATGTGTTGTTTAAGGGGGACACTACCCAAAAGGGTCAACTTTTGAACCTTTAGCTTAATATGAACGAAATTTACAGTATATACTGGCAGTTGTGAGGCAGAATGCAGTGCAAATTTGTTTCATCTATGTACATGAATTGTAAAATAAATTATAGTCGTTTTTATTAAGAACACACTGACTTTGTTTAGAAAAACTACTGTTAGAAAACTAACGTAATACCAAACGTTTTACTTCACTAGATCTGCAGCAGAGTGCCTGGAAAGTGCAACTGTGAAAACAAAATTTCCTAAAAGTAATTTATTTTATGCTAACATCGCAGTGAAAAATCTAATAAATTTTTTTGCCTTTTATGTCGTCGACAAAATCTTGACATATTCTATAAAGACATCCACAAAGACAGATGCATTGCCCATAAAATTCCAGTTAGAAAAAACAATGAGCGAGTCTTTCCTCTTGCCCCAATAACAAACGATAGTTTTCCTAAAGTGAAATTTATGCCAAAAAGTGGAACGGAAAAAATGTGTTCAAAGTGCTCCAACCTCTAACTTTTCTTTAGCATCGGTAGACCGAAAATCATTTATAAAAATTAACTCTGCAGTGTAAACTAATGAAACTTTCTGGGAACACTGTCTAGAGTGTTGATGGACATACAATATGGCATTTTTCAAAATCAACTTTTTTGCTAAAATTTGTTTTTTCTGGGTAGTGTCCCCCCTTAACTGTCCAACAAGTTTGTTGTAGGACAATTACCATATTTCTGGAACTATGGTCTGCTGAGTATACGTGTTTAAAAGAAGAAATTTGATGCGGTGCGGACTGTCTAGAAGTACGGACTATACAAGGACTTTTTTTTATATCGTTTTATTTATAACGAGACGCGATAGATTTTGAGGATAAGTGAGTATGCTAAAGTTGATTTATGTGTCATTAAATCTTTTTCGTGAGCTATATTAAAGCTGGCATCTGGCAAGGTGTGCTATGTATGAGAATTTTTACTATGCACCGTGTAGCAGAACATCTGAGAGTAAACTCATTTTTTTTAACCGAAATTCGTTTCTGCGGAATATGCACACCGGGTGCATAAAAAATATTAAGCATCGGCACTTCTTGGGGCGGTTCAACGAAGCCCTGTAAGGAGTATGAGAAGTACCTTCTTCACAATGCAGACCCTTGTAACCGGGAAAGCACCGGCAAACTCCGTCCAAGCAATCCCCGTGGCCGGAGCAGTCCGAGACTTCGCACTCGTCTTCCCTGAGCTGGCACTCCTTCCCCTTCCAGCCCGGCTGGCAGGCGCACTCGCCGCTGGTGTACTGGCCTCTCCCCGCTGCACAGCACTGGACACACGCCTGGAAGGCAGCCACGGGTGTCCCAACTTCATCACTATCCCAGCGATAAAACATACTCTCTAATGGGTTACTCCCAAAAGATTAAGATAGGCTAAAAATTAATATAGACCCTCCACGTACAGCTTGCGCGCGCTGCCTTTCATCGGGCTTTGCGTTGCGCGTGCGACGAGGTTTCATCAAAGGCAGAAAACTTGCGCTTAAAAAAGGAGCATCAACCGCATCCTTAATCTGTCACCGACTATAGAACATTCATGGTTTGCACAGGGTGCTTCAACATCGACTGATAATAATTTAAAGAAAAGGCACTCGAAATAAATAAATAATTCCTTCGGAATAATGTTACTGACCCCGGCGGTCGTCAAGTTACGAGCATAAAGTGATAATTACTAAATAAATTACCTTAAATTTGCTAATTAACTTTTGAAACACTCACATTAGCTGGCACATTCTAATCAGAGATGCGTTGACCGTCGTCAAAATATGCCACCGCTGTTAGTATTAAGACAATGAAATCATACTACGCACCATTGTCACGCAAATTCAATCCGCGAGACAGACAGGTACCGAAACTAGATGCAAAGGAAATATATCATCGAGTGAATGCAAGTTTGCAAGCAGACGCGAAATGTGGCATCAGTCTCCCTTCGTGAGTAACGCACAGCTGCCTTGCGCTTAGACAACTCGGCCTAAGTCGTGCCAAGGCAGAGAGACACTCACGATACGCGCAGGATTCCCCGGCGTAGTCAGGATCGCAGTCGCATTTTCCCATGTTGCAGGTTCCGTGTCCGTGGCAGTCGTAAGGACAGGGGAGGCTCGATACATCTGCAACGGTGAACCGCAAGCATTCACATCTGCCACACGCAAGGGTAACGCTTTCGCTATTTTTATACTATTATAGTCCCTGCCGGGATGACAACGGCAGGGCGCCTCTTTCAAATTCCCGGCCTCTTGGCTGCGCTCGTTGCCTTCAGACGCTTGCTTGAAGCTGGCGGAGACGCTGAAGGCTTATCAAAGCTAGGAAGCTCGCGTTGGAGGCGGGACAAACGAAGAACCTCCCTGCCGTTCTCATTCTGCCAGTAACTATAGTATACGGACCGGCAGCGAACGTACCGGCGACAAGGCTGACGAAGGACACCTCTTGCTGCAGCTCGCCGTCGTTGTAGACGGAGATGTACCACCGGCCACGGTCCAGGAAGTGAATGAACTCCATGTTGTACTCTTCTTGCTGCACGAGCCGAAAGAAAAGAACACACAGTCCAGTCCGAAAAATTAGTCTTAGCTTCTGCATAAAGATAACTTGAGTGAAAGTTTGTTCAGTTGTAATTAGCAGTAGACGTGCCCAGGACATTTAAGATTATTGAGGAGCTTGCTAAAGGCCGGTTTCGTTGCAGTTAATTTGGTAACATGTTTGTTTCCAAGCGAAGCGTTGACGACGCCGTAGAATACTCCCAGTTGTCAGACAATAAATAACAATGCCGGTGATGTCCGATGTCAGACCACGCATTCATTCAGAGTCCGACACAATATATAAATGACGCTCTTATTTTAATATGATTCATCATAGTGTTATTAATGCGAAAGCATTAACTGTCCCATGGAGCGTGCCGGCGTCATCAGCTTTGAAGCCGCGACAAACGGCTCCTTAATCCTTTCTCCAGTGAAGCCAGCTCCCATTTATGAAACCACTCGAAAAGCCTACAGTCGGTGAAAAATTAAGTGTAGAGTCGAAGCTGCTCCCACCTATTTCCACTTTGGCAGAGCGAACACTGGAGAAGAGGCAACCTCCTCTCCAGCCTTTGCTCTGCTAAAGTGGAAAGGGGTGGAAGGAGCTTCCAGTTCGTTTCTGACCAGTCACCGACAACGGCACCCAGTTTCCCCGATCTCAAAGGAGCGGAGTAAAACTGATGAATTTTGGCTTCGGTCTTATTGGCTGGCGCGCGTCGTAGTTTCAAGAAACGAGGCTCCCATTGGCCGCTGCGCGTCAGTTTCAACGACCGCCACCCCATGGCGCTGCGTGTCCGCGAGGCAGCGGCTCCACCGCTCCGCGCCTGACCAGCGCGACGAGGAGATCGCGCGCGCTCGACTGTCGACGCAAGTAGAGCGGCATGCATGCTTTTGCATTCACAACTGGTAGAAAGTGCTTAGATGCGCCTCGAGCCTTTTTATTAACACTCAATTTTTTTCAGCTTTCGGAACTTTTTACCCAGTCTTACGCGATACTACGCTCCCTCGCGGGGTTCTATGCAGCGTCGTGAAAAAGACATTGGTACAGGCTCATAGCTTTTTAATTAGGTGTGCGAGTCCTTGTGGAAACAAAACCTCATACGGAGTGACAATGACCCGTACTTGCCACTCTACCACAGACAGCGTGGCAAATGGGGAGTAACAATATAATAAATTCTAGTCCAATCGCAGGACAAATAGCTACACAAAAAAAAACTGCGTCTCTCAATTTGGTGCATGTCACGGGACGTGGCACCAGGTCACTTGATATCCCAGCGTCACATGACGTCACGATGCCACGTGATGCGGCATCACGATGTCGTCATGGTGTCCCGTGACGGCGCCACATGAACACCGTGACGCATCACGGTGCTCACGCGATGACAATAACAAACATTTTATTTCCCCTCTATTATGGGGGGGGGGGTACTAGAGGAAAAGCGTGTACAGCTTGACAAGCCCTCGTGCCCCTACAGTGTTCAATATCAAGCGGACAAAAGTACACACAGAAAAAAATACATACTCTAGAACAAACGTCATCAGCGTGACGTAGCCATGAAGGCTACAGCGCATGGACACGAGAGTGCTCAAAGCTGGCCCTCTGAATGTTACGAATTTAAAAACAATGCGACAAAAAAAGTCACCTTGGCAGATTTCCGGTGCCTTCTGTCCCGGGCACTGAGGATCTCCACGAAGTCGTAGCGGGTGTGCGTGGGCACGCTGTTCCGACGACCGTAGATGCCGACGCTGGCGCCAGTGGGCAGTGTGTAGTTGAACTTGACTAATGCCGGCTCCAATTGGTGGAACTGCACGTTCCAATGTCCATACGACGCTATCACTTTGCTGTGTCTCTTGCCAACGGACATGTCCATGAAGGAGTCGCTGCTTGGCGGCAACGTCTTGGCCGGGAGCACAGAGGGGTCTGAAGGGCAAGTAAGATGGAGCGGTTGAACTAGCAGCTACCGGATGGCTGGCAGGCGACACCACGGTGCAAGCTTGCTCGACGAAAATTTCCATAATCGGCTTCCGCACACCGCCATCTTTGTCTACTGGGCACGTGTTCTGAGCGTGCGCATTAGCTCTCTGAAAGTCAACGCCGCGCAAGCGTCCTCAGCCCAGTGACTCGGCAGTTTTTCGCCTGGGTGATAAACGCCGAAGAGGTCTATACGACATTGATTCCGGTGCTGGATAGCTTTCTGTTACCGGCATTCGCGAAGCGAGGGATTTGACGCGAGGGTTATTGTGACTGGTGTTAGTTATACCGTAAGCAAAGATTTAGAATGATGCGGAAACCAACAAATCAAAGACATAATGAAGCGTGTGGTCGTTAAAAAATAAAGAATTGCTTTTAAACGGACTATGCATCTACAAGCCGCATGGTACAAGTAAATGGATGAGCGATGCTTTAGTGAAGGATATAAGAACTCAACAGCATATTTGTTCAAAGATTATCTGAGGTTTTTGTTTATTAATTGCGCAGAAGAAACAAACCTGAAGATTGCAGTGGTAACTTGACCATTAAAGCACTATGATCTAAATTCATGCTGAATGTAACGTATTAAATTAAAACACAACCTATCCACCATATATTTTTGCGACACCTCCGAACAACAGGTAACTAATTCGAGGAGTAGAGCAGAGTACTTTTTACAATGTTAAGACGAAATTTTCATGGCCCATTCATGTAAAGTAGAAACACACGATGTTCAGACAAAAATCGTACCCATCCTGCTTTAAAATGAAACCAAACCTATTCTGAAAGAACAACTTCAGCACTTTAAAACCTCGAAGTTATATACGCGTCTGCCTAAGGATGGCGCTATACAAAAGCTTGTATTAAACAAGAAAGGTTCAAAGAAATCTAGGTATGCCAACCAACCGAGAGTATAAAAGCGACACTTCAAGCATTTAACGACGGGAGCATCACAAAACCTAGCACCTTGAACACGTCTGAAAATTGTTCAATGAGGTCAAGCATATTGTGCACATATTTACAAAAGACCAGCAGACATGTGCATCGCAGAAGCAGATTTCCCCTTTCAAACCAAGCGATCAAAGCAGCGGTTATTTTTAATGTCAGCCCGAACAATTACTATAAAAATATTTCCAAGCGCAAGCTAAAAGCGAGCAGACCACAACAAAGTCGAGCAGTTAGTAAGTAAGAAAGATTTTGTGGACATGTGGGCAAGAACACACATACGCAGACAAACGACTCAAACATACCTGACAACACAGGAAGCGGAAGTAGTTAGGTATCCCTTAAAACGGAAGCGGAAAAATCGGTTCGGTAAGAACAAGAGAAAACTTGAGGAACTCGAGGAAGCAGGGCGCAAGCAAGGCAGATTGATCCAGAGCTGTATCAACTTTCTTTCATTTTTCTTTCTTGAAGAGCTAGGAAAAAAAGGCGTCATGCAGTGGCGCCTTCAGTCCTTGTGCGAGAAGCGAACAATGTAGCCCAATCTCTTGCCTCAATTTATTTCCTCCTGCATGCGAAAGCCTCACTCACCCGGTATCTCTAGCCACTCTGTAGACCCTGATGCAGAAGTGACAGCTTTCGAATGCCCGGAGCCACCAGCCTCCTTGTCAGCACCCAGAGGGTCTATGTCCGTCTCAGCTCCGGCAAAATGCTCAAGCGAGTTCTGGTTATCCTCAACATCGACGTCCCCCGTAAAACGGTTGTCGGTTTCGGAGTTAGCTACGATAAACTCGGCTGCGTCCTGCTCAGGAAGCTCAGACCCACCAGAGACGCCATTCTTGAAAGCTATTTGCGAACCGATTGCGGTGGCCTTGCCCGAACCAGTGATCTCTTCCTCAAGTTCCACCTCGTTCTTCTCCAGAACCTTAAGCTCATCGACTTCGGTCATATCTTTAGGCTCGCCGCCCTGCTCCGGCATCGAGATTGGAATTTCGTTGTTAGTCGCGTTGTTATCAGCACTTACGAACCGCGGTCGCTTTGTTGATGCAGTGTCGCCTTTAGCCCTTTTAACGGTGGGTGATTTCAGACCATCCCCTTCCCCGGATCGCGGAGGTCCAGACGGCGACTCAGCCATGAACCGCTTACAAATGCAGTTCATCCTGCTAATGCGGGTCGCTGGAGGATCATCAGGAACGATAATGACCGTGTCTGCCTGGAACTCTGGCTCCTCGTTGAACTCGCGCTTAGGGTTAAGCTGATTTTTGAAATTTGCGTCTGCATCGGCATCAACGGTGTGCCGAGGCCGCCTAAAGTCTGCGGGCTCTTCACCGCTCCCAGGGTCCTCGAACTCTGTCGGCGCGACGGTCCTGGACGTGCGGTCTCTCGCCTGTCTCTTGAAACGTGTGTTAGGACGACCAGGGGCTGGCGATTTAAAGAAGGCGGGGTCATGCTGTCGGTTGTACGTACTTTTGAGATCTTCACCGCCCGAAGACATTTCGACGTCATCGACGATGACAGGACACGGGTGCTGACCGTGTTGCCAACTGAGAAAGGCGACAGCTGCAAAAGGACGGGACTCTGCTCATTGGCCTTGCCCTCTTCATGCCTCTGCAAGGGCTTAGCACAGCCTATGAACTGATCCATAAACGTAACAAAAATAGTTTATTCAGTTCGTCGCAGTGACCCAAGTAAAGCTCATTTCTGGGTATCGAGGTCATTTGTACAAGACTGCTTCATTTCTTTGCGAATTCTGTCTGCTTACCCGGGACTTAACAAGTGCGGAAGACGCAAGTACCCAACGAAGGAGACATCCGATAACACAGCAACGTAATAAACACGTTCAAGTGTATTATAGTGTTTTCAATCTAGTCTAGAAATCCGCACGAAAAGCCTGAAGTTCATGCTTCCACGGAAAACAAATTTTGACTACTGCATTAGGTGTAGACCTTGTGACCAGTAACGAAATTGGTACAGTTGCAAGGTCGTGTATTCTTATTTCTGCAACTGCAGGCCCCAATCGGACACCATAATTCCGACTTCTGCTAGTAATTCATATAATTAAGACACGGTTGCTTCCAAAATCCTATAGCTCAATCGCCGGCATACACTGTACAAAGCACGATTTTTACCATTTTATTTTTATAACCACATGAATTCAGACTCACAAGCTGGTGGTATGAGGAACAAATGTGATACAATATATAAAATATGAACCTCAGCCTGGCTACAACATATGTCTGCTCAAGAGAAGGAAGGTACTTACCAATGAAATAGGCGAGGGCTATGAGCAGCACCACGGAGAGGAGGAGGAATGCAATGGCGGTGCACTTCCAAGAGCACCGCGAAGACAGCGTCTTGCGCAAATTACATCGGGAGTGCGGAAAGTGGCTGGATGTCAATGGCCGTCGGACGGGGTTCCTCGGCTGAGCGCATCCTAGTGAACCGGCAGCAATGCCACCGCCGCTCTCCTAGCCTGCGTGGTACCGAGAGACATGCACATTGCAGACTCCACCACGAGAAGTTAATCTTTTCCAGCTTCCCTTTTGGAAGCTGGAAAAGGCTCCGGAAGTAAAGGGACTTGCCCGGGGGTCACACATTTATCATATTCCGTCTGCTTTTTAAGGAAATTAAACTTTACAGGGCAGTCACACAATGGCTTCGCTAGAAGGCTTTGCTTTTTCAGCACTTTCAGGCAATCGTTCTTGGGAGCTAGGTCAATCCAGATTCCATTACGGAAGGTGCACATACTCCCCTGAAGGTTAAGCAGTGGTGGCGTCGTCACTCTCACAGTCATGGTTTATTTAAGAGATCTGTGATCTCCACAAGTTTGGTGATACAGTCCGGGAGCAGTGTTTGTCTTAATTGCTAGCTGCCTTTATTTTATTAAAGATGTACCAGCAGAAATGTCCGACCGCACGGGCCAGCTGTTGGTAATGAACCAAATCATTTTTAGCTGCAATTTATTCAAGCAGTTTATATAAAAAAAGTTTCCCTGGAGGATGCCGGAACTCCCGCATCTTGGAACACTAAACAGACTAAACTCTAAATGCCCAGTTTGGCTTGTAGTATTAGCGAGCCCCTCTATACATTGACTCATAATTTACAAACAAACTAGAGCGCCCCTAGCGGCACGCCACCGGTGCCGCGCATGCGCGATGGGGTGTGGGCCAGAAGCGCGCCGTCCCGATCAACAAACCATTGGAACGTGATGTCCGCCTCAGTGTGAGGCTCCGTACTCTTTTACGCGTTGAAATTGTTGATACTACGTCTTCCCAGCAGTGACTTACTACTTCAGTGGCCTGAGCGAAATTAACAAGGCTCGTTACATTGCAAAACATTGCGTAAATATTGTAGCAGCTGCGGCGATTCATTCCGCGTGAACGCTGCAGAATGGACGCTAAAGCCCGATTCACATGACAAGTACCTGCTTGCTATTTTCAGTCGCGACGTCGCTCGGGCTGCAAAAGCGTGGACGGTAGCTGCGATGCTCGACGTCGATAGTGAAAATCGTAAGCAGAATCGAACCATGTGAATCAGGCATAACAAGTCGGTGATGGCCACTGGTAACAATGATCAACATCCTGTATCTACTGTTTACACCGAGCCTACTTACCCCAAACAACCTTCAAACTCAAATTTTCAGGCCTGCGACTTCTTATCGCAACGTTTGGTCTACTGGCCGCTGTCGTTTGAAGAGCAGACGACAGTTTGCAAGCGAAGTTTGAAAGAGCAGACGACAGTTCGAACGATCAGAAGGCCCTTTGAACGTGAAGACGCACTGAACGTGGTCCGCGGGTGGTCCGGACAACTTGACGGTTTTCTCGTGTTCATGTTGGAACAAAACAAATAAATCTGACGACCACAAGTATCCGTGAATTCAACCCAAAGTGCTTCCCGCACAAGCAATCGGTGGTCCGACGGTGTCTGGTTTTCCTTCTTCACGGCACCTATCCATGTTCTGGGACTAACCGAGCAGGCAGAAAACACGATAAAAACTGATCGTCACTCCTTTCCCGGCTCTTTGGTACAGCTCCAGTCGCGGTGTTTTGACGAGAAGGCAGGTTTTAGTCTAGGTTTCTTCCACAACAGCACAGCAATGCCCGTCCCGCATGGCGACTTCCGCCCACACCTCCAGATCGGAAGTGTGCCCGAAGCACCACCACCGTAGCATGACGTAACAGAGTTGAGTTGGTGTATAGACTGGTCAGAAGACACTTACCTGTCTGGGTTGGTCTTGGTTTCGTCCTGAATGACGTTCGACGGCCTGAACTCCGTCTTGCCTTGCGGAGACCCTGGGCCTTTTGTCAGGTCTGCATGTCAAACAAAAACGTTGGAAGGGCATGCGTTAGGCGTTTTTCAATCCGTTTCATCACCAGGAAGTAAAATGACACAAATGAGCCTACACAGCAAGTCCACGTTGGTACCGGTCACCCGCAAGTGCAAAGACCCATGATCGAGTTAAGAGATCCAACGCATCAAGAGATCTTTCTATGCAATGGATCCATCGAGTTAAGAAGTTCAACGCCTCAGGAAAGTTTGCAAGTAAAGCGATTCATGGAGTCAAGATGTTCAGAATCAAGAAAGCAATGCCAGGTTACAAGCTGTATAGACAACATTGGCCTCCTCCGGATTGTCACGTTTCTTCCCGTCACTGAAGCAAACATTTACCCTAATATAAATATACTCGTGGATAGTAAACTTGACGTACGACTGAGCCTTTCGGAGAATCCGAACAAAAACAACCTGTATGATGACCTACGATTAGAACGCTACCCGTTGATTATAAAGCATAATGCTCTACACGCAGAGCACTAATCATTTTGGAGTTTCGTGTTTGTCCATTTCTTTATGTCCTTTGTTCCATGGTTTCTATGACACCAATAATTTGATTGAAACGTTTTTGGACAAATTAACACTTCAAGCCTATCCTATGCGCCTCAATGGTGATTGTTGCTTAAAGTTTTTAACCTTAAATAGCTTTGTTTAGCAGTGAACGTCATATTATGTGAAAGAAAACTAGATCTCATCCCAAGAAATCCCGTCGCAAGCATAAACCGAGATCACCCGAGAAAAAATGAGCATACACTGTCCATCCTAGCTCCTGACTTTCACAACGAAGCTGTTTATGGCTAAGGTTCCATGGATTTTTCATGTGCCTCAACAAACACTCTCCGCTCGCGTCGCCACACGCGCACGCCTTCCCGGTATAAAAGATTCGAAGTAAATAACCAAAATAAAGCGTTGACGAATGCGCGTGCAAGACGCCATTTGTTTTACGCTTTTGCTTTAGAACAGTTATGCTGCAGACGCTGGCGCTGCACGCGCACGCCTTCCCCGTGTGAACGATCCGAAGTAAATAGCCAAAATAAAGCGGTGACGAACGCGCGTGCAAGATGCCACTTGTTTTAGGTTTTTGCCAGGCACGTAGCCAGGATTTTGTTTCGGGGGGGGGGGGGGGGGGGGCGCCAATGACAAAATGTTGTATGAGGGGGAGGGGGGAGCGGAGGCCCCAGCAAAATGGAAGATTTCGGGGGGGGGGCGGGCCCCATGCCCCCGCCTCCCTGGCTACATGCCTGGTTTTTGCTTTAGAACATACTGGAGACGCCGGCACGTGCGGCGCGTGGGACACCATTCCCAGCATTCTCCTTGATGCTTGGGTAATTTAGCAAAAGGTCTATTCAGTAGATTAGTAGTCAATAGGCACCATTTTCAAGAGCAGTAGATACTCAGGTAGATAATAAAGATTTTTCAAAGATTTGCCGCTGTGTGACCCGCGTCGGCCATGTCTACGCTCGCACCGCCCTCTCTATGTCGTCGTTCCAAGCGCTTGCGTGCCTAGTTTCATTTCCTGCCGCTCTCCCGGAATGGCGGTCTGTCGCGCGTGTCCGGTTTTCTCCGGCTCCTCGAGGCGGCGATAGTCGTCAACGCGAAATGATGACCACCAATCAAGACAACAAATAAATGTGTGCGGGTACCCGCACACATTTATTTGTTGACGGTCATCGTGACGAAAGGTACTTTCGTCCCGATGACCACCGAACAAGTCAATAAATGTGTTAGTACTTTTGTTCAAAATTCTGTGTCACGTCTGTGTCGCTCGCTAAACAGCTTCGCTGCTCATCCACCTTCACAAATTAAAATAACCCACGATTTTTTTTAGATGCGGAGCATCTCTGCTTTGGTCTATGTCCCGCGGCGTCGGCGTCGTAGTCCGCACTCACACCACGCGCAACTCTCCTCCTTACTCTCTCCAACAGCTGCGCGTTACTCTCTCCGCTCTCTCTCTCTACCAGCTGCGTGCACTTCGCGTGCGTTCGCTCCTACTCACACCGCGCGCGCATGCGCAACTCTCCTCCTCTAGTGTCCTCTCCTTCAAGTGTGAATATAAGCAGTGGTAGCGCGCGTTCCCCCGGAGGAGTGAAAGGAGGATAGTTTTGGGCGCGCGGGTCGCAGCGCCACGCCAGGGCTTTCCAGTGGGGTGGGCTTTCCCCGCAACTCTGCGGCTGTCGTCTGCTAGCGTTTCTCGGCCGCTCGCGTCCGCCGCAGCCCAAATCCGGCCGGCCAAAAGAAATCAGTCAAGAAGGGAATAAATTAATTACGATCCGCGATGCTCCGCATCACCCCATGGTTCCCCTCGGGAAGATGGCGTACTTTTTTTTTACCAGAGGCGAATGAAGAATTAATTCGAGTGCACACATCCTGATGATGCATAAGATTTCCAAAGTGAACTTTTATGAACAAAGAAAAACCAAATTTGACGTTCGTGTTTACAGAGCGTAAGGTCCGCCTGTCTTTGAGGTGCGACCAACACTGGTTTCATGAAAAATAACTCCCGTCTCTCACGCACAAAAAGAAGTCTTTTACTGCAAAAATTATCTAGTACGCATATTTGAAAGCTCATTCTCAGCCCAAATGTAGCACTAGCGGTCCAAACCAGATGATAAAATATCAGAACGAACCGTTATCTCAATCAAAGTTATAGGCGATTTTCTGAAAATTTTTATGGGAAAATAGGCTTCTTCTGCAGCCGTTCTCTGTAACTGGCGCCCTTCAACTTTATGCATTCGAGACCTTGGTCGGCAGCCATTTCCCCTTAAAATTTTAAGAAAATCACTTATTACTTTCGAAAACAATTTAGTTTTGAAGTCTGTCTTCGGCCCTGTCTACTTCGTGTCTACTTCCTGTCTACTTCGTCCTTCCTTCCTTGCTGTTTTGCGCTATTTTACCATGAGTCATGATGGACAACCAACTAGCCCGCCAGCTCATCTTGTTAGTTTTGAAGCTTTGGCATCTGCATGGTTCGGACAGCTAGCGCTATATTTGGGCGGAGAGTGAGCGTCCAGTGATGCGTGGTTTATTTTTGTGGAGAAAAACTCCCTGTAAATGTATTTCTCGGAAGGTGGGGGACGCCATGTATTATAGGCCCGTGGCTCTCAAGTTTTGAGCAGCGCTCCAGGCGAGCAAAATAGAATATTTGGCTCGCGTTTCGAACTATGCGTCATCACGCTTCCCCACTACAGTTTTTTTTCTACTCCATTCCATTCTATACTTCGTTTCAGCTTGGGTCCAGACGCGCAGCCGATGCTACAAGCGCGAGCTCCGGAGGCTTCCAGCGTCCCTGCCAAGCACGCGCGGCTCGTGCAATGCAAGCGCTATTCAGGGCCACACGCTCGCGCTCGTAGCATCAGCTGCGTCTGGACCCAAGCTGAAACAAGTATAAGTGCCACCGTAGCAGAGGGCTGCAAGAGCGAGCTGCGAGCTTGCAGTGTCGCTTCCAAGCACGCGCGCACGTGCAGTGCGAGCATCTTTCAGGGGAACATGTTTTTGCAAGTAGCTTCAGCTCCGCTATCACGTAAAGTTGAACATACGGGCTAACGGAAGCTATGAAAGAACGCTATAAAATTATAAACCTTAATAGAACGCTGAGGCCGCGAGCTGCATAATTCTTTATTTTATTTTTTAACCGTTTTGTTATCGCGCGTCTACAGATGCTGACAGATGCTTGCATTCGAACGTGGCACGTGCCAAAATCGAACGTTACACCGCCACCTCGATAGTGCTGCCAGCATAACATGGTCGCGTCTTGCGGACGCGCTCGCGCCCCCTGTCGAGAGCAACGCGTCTATGGCGACTGACGGGACAAAAAGTGCAGGGCGCCTCTTTCGAATGCCTAGCCTACGGCACGCACTCGTCGCCTTCCCTGGTTTTTGTAGCGCAAGCTACACTGGCCGAGGTTGAGCAGTTTCGCGTGGCTCCTGGAGAGCCGTGCTGCGCATGCGCGAGGAGCAGTTACGTCACACGTGTCAGTCCCGATGCACGCGCCGCGCATGCACCCGCTCGAGAGCATGGCTCGCGCTGTCCCGTTGTTCTGGGCGGCAGCTTGGTTTGCTTGATACATAACAACACGACGCACAACAGCTGGTGCCACGTCAAAAGATCCCACCTGGGGATCCTTTGACGTGCAACCAGCTCGGTTACCGGCGCCTCCTCCGCAATAGGAAGAGCGGAGAAGCTTAACTCATCGGATCCCGAAGTATAGTCACATAATGCGTATACCGTGTGTGCTCACTGAAGCAGCAGTAAGTATGATAATCAAGCTAATCCTAGACAACCAGGAAAGCTAAGAATAACCAGCTGAACCTAAGCTTACGGTACGTATATCCTGGCACAGCCGAGCTAAGCCACTGCAATATTTTGACGGCGTGTGCACGCTCCAAGCTCAGAGACATCAGTCGCCACTGCTCCGTGTCATGCTGCTCTGTCCGTACCCTCTGCATCGTACATTTGGCACCATCGAATTTGTTCTTCGCGGCAAGCTTTGCCGAGAAGAACAAATTCGATCGTGCCGACTATTTCCTGCAGAAGGTACCGGCACATGAGCATGGTACGGAGAAATATGCAGTTGATACGGTACTGTTTGACGTCACGTGCAAGGCATCGTTGGATGCGGGGCAAACCCGCCGCTCTCTTCGCTTCAGTGACTCCACGCTAAATGTTTCCCATGCTGTCCCGGAGGCGGCCAGCACACCCCAGGCCAGGACAGCGTTGACGATCGATCGCCAAAGCCATCTCCCCTCTGCCCCAAGCACCACTTCAAGTGTCTTCTTCAAAGATTCGCGAAGCCCCAACGCCGGATCTTTCCTCCGAGACCTTACCCAAATTCCGCAACCCGCTACGCTCCTGAAAATTCGACAAAAACCTCTTAAACCCCCCCCCCCCCCTCCCCTTCCCCGCGCGCGAAGAGAGGAACGCAAGCAGCAGAAAGGGAGGGACATTCCACTCGTGATAGAAGCTTTTCTGGCACACTCCGTTTCATTTTATGATGGATCGCGAAGGACTTGACGAGCCATTTCTCAGCCAATCCAGCGCTTTGAACGAGTCACGTGACCACGCACCCGGCGCGTCGCTGCGTACCTTCCGAGGGTCACGTGACACTCACACGACGCTGGATTGGGTCCGGCGGCGTCCGCCGGGAGTCCGTCCTAACGTGAAGCCTTCACTCTTCTGGTGAAAGCTCGCGCTCCTCTTTTCCACCTTTGTTCCCGGGCGACCTTTAGAACGAAAAACTCGAAACGGCAGAAAAGAGCAGCCTGGGAGACGGACGGCGCTAGGGCACGTATTTTACAGCGTGTCCCCTTCCCTTTAAACGTGTTGGTCCCTGCCCCCTTACGGTACTTTTGAATGTTTAATGTCCGAAAATATGCTCCGCTACAGCGGGAAAATAAAGGAGTAAGAAGAGGGAGCGAAGGATAGATAGGACGGAAACAAGATAAAAGCCAGAGGGGGCAGGATGATGCCGCGTTGTAAACGTTGGGGGTGGCTGTCTCTTCAGGGGATGCCCGAGAGAATGGAGAAGCACTTTCTTTGGAGGGGCTATGGCGAGCTTCCTGGATCTTTAATGGCTCCGGCGGTGGGCTAGCCACAGACAAAGCCAGATAACCGCCATGTTTTGCGTCGCCGTCGCCGCTGCGAGAAGCGGCTCGAGTTCGTGTAATGACATTCCGGAAAAAAAAAGTAAAAATACCGGCGAAAAAAAAAAAAAATCCAAAACACGCGCGAGAAAAACAAGAAAAAGAAGCTTAGGGTGGACGGGCTTCCGAAAAATTGCTTTCGAATACAAGATACCTCATGTGGAAAGAAGGTACTGACTTATATACGTGCTTAAAATAAAACAAAGAATAAAAAAAACCATTAGCTTTCGCTTGCTAGGCAGCATTTTTTTATTTCTCTTTCATCCTTTATTTGTAATGGAGCCGCCGGTGCTCAAGTGCCTTGGAGACTAGGGAAGATGCGCGAGAAGAAAAAAATAAAATAAACAAGAATAAACAAAAGGCAAAAAAAGGCCATTTTTCGCCCGGTTGATGTCGCTAACAAGTTTGGCTTCACCACCAAGTTGGCATTTTTTTCTTCTTTTTTTACCCCTAAAGTAGCAAGGCACCTAATGTGCACGGCGCTAAACGATTAAAAGAAATGATATAAAAGATGGCTTTTGTGGACATTATAGCGGAAGTGGTGGTGCACACACCGGTGGGCTGCTTTAATAAAGTTGGCACAGGAAAGGTGTCTGAGCGCCGTAGGCCGTTTTACTCGGAACCAGATTACATTTTTATCTATCCAATCTGGCTAGGTTGCAGACGGCGAGTTTGATTTTTCTATACGCAACAACGTTGGAGCAAACGACATGTTCGTAGGAACGGTATGCCTCGTCGTTATCCGAGGCTCATCGAAATGCGACCGGGATGTCCGAATCAAAATCTACTCGTATAGAGTAACTCTAACGATGCGATTTCACGTCACTTCTGGTAGAGTCAGAAGGCCATCGATCGCAGTGATTCAGTTCAAGCGTTTCGACACGGAGTTTTTGCCGCAAGTGGCGTTTAGCGGACGATACGTCGCTCTAGTCTAGACTCTCCACCCCACCTTGACATGAAATGCATCCAAGGCTACAAACGCAAACGGTGATGTTCTGGGGGGTTATGCCCGACTAATGTTTCGTTTCTCCTAAAACGAAATGGGAGTTTCTTTCCGTTTCTTCTTAGGAGAACCGAAACATTTGTCGAACATATCCCCCCTGGTGCTCCTGCTTCACAAGTGTCCGTGCAGTTGAGACGACATTAATTGCCAGTATAATGAAGATGTCAACTAAAACATACGTGAAGCAACACAAACAAAAGACCCTACAGTACCAATATGTCATATAGATCCGCATCGAACGTTTCTGATCTTGCGGACGACGAGATCAAAGTATCGTGACCTCAAACCGCTATTTTTTTTGATAAATGCGCACGGAAGAAATGCTTTCCCCTTTTCTCAAATTCAGTGTTCAAACACAAGTGCAACGAATGTGACCGATTTTAGGAACGGCGATAATGAACAGCGAGCCCGTCTATCTGAACACGGTTTTAGCGTAAGTTTCCCAATCAGTATTGGAAAATTTACGTGACAAACGAACGAAGGGCATCTGTCACGCCCTTGCGAAGGACTGTGGATTACTTCCGACCGCAACTGGATCGTTGTACGTGCAACCGAAATCTCGGTTACACGGCGCCTACTCCGCAATAAGCCTCCGTCAGATTGCGGGCAGCTCGGTTGGGATTGGAGCACGCCAATTGGGGACCTGTAGGCCAATGCTTCACCTCGAGACGGCTTGTAAGTTACAAAAATAATTTTTTAGCCAATGAAATTTTATGCGAACTATAGAACACTTTCGTGAATCGGCTGACGAGGCATCGATTAAAGCTACACATGGCTTGCATTTGACGTCGTCTCAATGTAACGTCATCTCACCGTGACGCCAGTGCACGTCATGTACTCAGGCTGCGAGCCAACGTCATTAGATCAACTTAGTGGTGGAACTCCCATGAGTTAGAGGCAACGCTGTGCTTCCGAACTATGTGTAACTGTATTTACAATAGCAGCAATCTCCCCGCCCCCACCCCCTAAAAGAAGAAAAAAAAAAACGAACAACGCGTTATTGTTTTTGTGCTTCTCGTGGAGGCAGAGGCAGAGGGGTTTTTTGGATGCGACGTCTATGGGCAGTTCCGTAACTGAGGTGATCTACGCAGGCGATTCAAAAACTATTCGCACTCTGACTGCAAAAATTATTTCAATAAAAGCCTTCCCACACCCAAGCCTGTCATAAATTATTACAGCCTTAACCGATTTGAAAGTTATTTCTCAGATCCTCCACTGTCAATCGTCTATCAGACAAAATCAATTCATGTGTAGCTGAATGTCCTCATCAGTCCTGAATCGGACGGGCGTCCAGATTCCCTTTCATGGCTGACACTTGCGAGTCCTTCACCGAACCTATGTATCCATTTAAACACCCTTCCTTGCAACAGATTAACACTCGCTTCATAATGTGCACAAAGTCTTCGATAAATATCGGCACCAGACATATCCTCAGACCAGAAGAATAATGGCTCCATCACTTGTGCAAATCACAAATGGGGCAGCCAATGTTTCTCGCACATTAGTCTCAATACTAACTGACTTAATAACACGCTCATAACTGCACAACAGTGACTGGAGGGATAGCGACCTTGCACAAAAAAGCGTCGATAAGACAGTGCGGCCAACAAGTTTTAAGATAACCGGAGAGCGGGTAATTATCACCCTCGTAGGAACGTTGCTGCGAGCGAAGTGCGACGTACCGCTGATGAAGAGCGAGCCTGACGGCGTCCGGGCCAGGCAAGTGGGCTCGTAGTCCTGGTCAGCGTCCTGGGAATGGGCCATGCCTTGTGCGCCTCCCGTACAGCTCCCGGTCCGGCCACCACCCCTGTCCGGCCCATGGACAGGTTGCGGGGCGGGATCACGGGAACACCTGGACACGAGGACAAAAATATTGCTTGTTACATAGGACTACTAGCGCCACCAATGGCCCGTACTTTAAACTCATTGTTAGGTGCTACTAGGGCTACCAGGAGGTCGCTATCCTGATGTGTTAACTCTCGCGCTAAACTTCGTTTCAGCTTAAGTCGAGACGCAGCCGATGCTACGAGCCAAGGGGATCAATGAAGCAGCATCAAAAGCGCAAGTCACTGGATCATTTATTTCGATGATTAGTTTAGCGATGATAGAAAACGCACAGAAACATGACGAACATCATGATGGTGCGCTTTTGACGTCTGATCGGTCAGCACTACTGTCAGCTACGCAGCAGTCATAGATTATGCACCGTCGCCCTCTTAATAGAAGTTCCTTATGTTTCTGGCATAAACATAGAAATCGTTAACCTGTCAGTGACGCCGACCTGAACCTAGGTATTGTTTGTTCCAAGTTAAGAATAGCAGGGAAAAGTTCCTCCCACAAAACCCTCCACTCTTTCCACTTTAGGAGGGCGAACGCTGGAGAGGAGGCGAGTGGGGAGGAGGATCCAAGCAATCATGGCGAGCAGAAAACTTTGTGGGTGAGGCTTGCCCCGCTATTTTTAATCTGGAACAGGCGACATGGCTAACTTTATCGAATTTCAGCATGTTGGTCTGACCTGAACTTAGCTAGGGAGGTAAGCCGAAGCTAAACCCGGACCCGAGCAGAGTTTGGCCAAGGCTAAATCCACCTAACCTGGCTTGCAATGGCTAGGTCGTCTAAGCTAATTCCAAGTCTGTCTAAGCTAAGTCTGGCTTGGTCTAGACTGAACTAGGGCTTAGTCTTGTAACCTATCTCGGTCCTCTACCTAGCTAAGGGCCAAGTCAGGTTTAGGCAAGTTTCAGGTTAAGTAAGGTAAGGTAAGGTTTTAGGTTAAGGTGATATTTATGTTCTAAATTTGAATTCTGTATTGACCTACGTTAAATGAACTTGCATGTGCACATCAGCAAAGTTTGGTTAACCCAGGTTTAGATAAATTTTCGTTTAGGTGCAGCTCCACTAGATCTCGGAATGACCACAGTTCAGCCATTCAGCTATGGTCATTTGTTTTTCAAAACAAGTTTGAAATCCCTAATTCTAGCAGTAAGTACAAGGAAACAAACGATGCCGGCTTCCGATTTCCAGCCTTTCGTCCGCATAAATGATAAAAGCCCGATTCAGCAGTGCCATGCATGGTACTGCGCGAATGCGTGAAAGCCTTGCATTGCATTTGCAAACGCACGCAAACGAAAAAATAAGAAAAAAAAAAACATTCGAAAAACTGGTTTACAGAAACACAACCGAGAGTGTCCGTTGACAATATCACAACAAGGAAGGATTCTTGCCGCGCGTGTTACGCTAATGAAACTCAACAACGCAGCCTAGCCATCTCCACACATCCCGGTTTGGCCATGAAACGAGTACAGATCCCGGCCCCATAAAAATCCATCACAAACGAGTTAAAAAAAAAATAAAAAAAAAAAAATAGGGAGGAAAACTTCCCAACACTTCCGCGTTTTTATTTGTTTTGTTATTTTGTTGCCACATGGAGCGAAATGCCCTCACGGCAGCATAACAAGCCCGCACCAAGGAAGCCGGTTAGAAATGAAACAAAAGAAGACAATGCGGCGGAGCTAAACGTTCGTTCTCGTACAAACGGTCTTGTGTCACGCTCGATGACAAATGGTGACACACCGCCACTGGCGCAGTTGTGACGTCCGTAAACAGGAGAGCCATGTTTGCTTGCTGTACTAGGAGAGGCCTAACGGTCCGGATGCTTGAAGCGTTGCTTCGCTTCCTCCTTTTTTCCCCGTTTCGCCGGTTCAAATAAAGTTAATGGAACGAGGGGCGCCTTCTGGTGGCGCGTTCTGAGACTACCGCATGTGACGTCAAGGAAGACAACCGCAATGCTTCCAACTCTTGAAAGCATTGCTTTCAAAAGCAAAAGTCTAATTTCAGGTATGCGAAAACGAAAGAGGGCCATAGAAGACAATGCCGGCGACACGAGCTAATCCTATACTTTGTTTCAGCTTAGGTCCGAGCGCGGCCGATGTTATGAGCCTGAGGGCCAATCAAACAGCGAAAAAGGCACAACGTCATGGCGTGTTCTCTGCAGTTGATAGGACCAGCCGGTATTCTACCGTCTCTCCGTGCGTGCTTCTCCGCCGGCTAGTCATATCAAGTGCAGAGAGCACGCCATGACGTTGCACTTTTTGCGCAGTTTGATTGGCCTTTCGGCTCATAACAGCGGCCACGCTCGGACGTAAGGTGAAACAAAGTTTAGCCAGCGTCGTCTGTATTGTCTTTCCCTAGGTCGAAAGCGAGTTTGAAAGTGTGTCCCTAGATTTTCTGTCAGAAGCTTCTCAAAACGCTTTGTCCCGTTGGAATACATCTTAGCACTCAAAACACAAGGACACAAAGACGAGAATCGGACACCACAGTGCGCTCCAAAACCAACTAGCCCAACAAAAGTTCCAAAACCAGCTAGCCCAACAATCTACTTTGTCCCGGTAGCTCGTCCTGAGCTTTCTCTTGAGTGCTTGTGCCGAGCGCTTCTGACGAGGTTTTGTTCGCATAACTTATGCAGAAATTTTAATCATTTAGTACGTGCAGTCCGCTCCAAAGAACCTTTACCAATAGCTTGTCCCGATTGTTTGCCTTCAAGCTCTATATGTCACACTTTTTTTTTTTGACCGTCCCGCTGCTATCTGTTAGCTATAAAGGCCCCTACCCACAGTTGCGTCTGGAAGCGTTTGAGCGTCTGACTGCGTTGCGGCTGCGAGAAACCAGGGCATCCCTGCTTCGCATGTCGCCCGCCAAAACTACTCCTTGAGTTGGATCCCACGCCGAAGCACATATGTGCCGTTGACTCGCTTTCGCTTTTCGACGCAACGCAGTCAAACATTAGGGGATTTTCGTAGATCGTTTCCGCTGTCCGCAACGCTCTCCACAAACAGCTACGCTAGCCGGAACTCTACAGTCGGGCCATCGGCGCGCCAGCGCAGTAGCGGCTGCTTCGTTGCGGAGGGCTAGCGGAGGGGAAACGCAATCTACGAAAACTCCCTACTCTCAAACGCAACCGTGCGTAGGGGCCTTAATTGGTGACAGATTAATACCCGTGTAGATGCACCGCCTCAAGCGCGAGCGTTCTGCTTTTGATAACACTTTGTTGCACACGCATCGAGGCTCCGGCAGAAGGCACCGATATCATGCTCGATCGCATCTGTGTATAACTAACGGTGGCCCTCTTGAGGCTGACGAGGAAAGAAGTTCAAGATAGTACCAAGCGGAGAATATGTGAGGCCTGTACGTTCGAGTCTTCGGTAAAACACGACGCACAACTGAGATAGAACAGCTGCGTAAGCGCTTATTTCGGAGTGTGGTCCAATTAATCTCCTGGCTCAAGTTTGGCTTTAAAGCATTTCGGTGGCAGATATTTAATCGAAGGGCTTATTGGTGACCACCACTTTGTACTGGTCAGTTCTTATGTTCACAACATCATAACCGAAACAAATCAAGAAAGAATGATGACGTGATCGAAGAGCCGATTCTCATCTGCCACTGTCATGCGAAAGTGGTGGTGCCCGATGAAATATCGTTTCATGACCGTCATTAGTTTGCTCAAAGTGAAACTCCTTTTTGAGCCACCAGATGCCACTGCATTTTGTAAAGGGTCTATTGGCCTGCGAGTTTCCCAGCGACTATACCCGAGCGAGCTTGTCGCTCAAATGACTTCGTGAAACGGCTTCTTATCGGTTTGTGTCCAAAACACTTGTCAGGAAAGCTCTGTTCGTTATTTTTTTTTTTTTTTTGGCATTCGAGGAACGTCGTGACATTCAGTGCTGAATTCTTTAACTTTTCAATCTCAAGGTACAGAATCTGTCACAAAAAATCGCTACAAAATGCCTAAAAAAATAAGAAAAAATAAATAAACAGCAGTCACACGTTTGCAATTTATTTTGGGGGTGAGCGCCAGTAGTCCAGACCACGTGCAATTTTCCGATGAGCTCTCGCTGTTCTCGCAATCAAACTCTACATATAAAAAAATAGAAGAAACACACGCGTTGAAAAAGAAAGCAACGAACAAAATTCGAAATTAATCTTGGAACAACGCAGGATTACCGGCACCGCTCCCTCGCTCGCGAGTTTGAACGGTCTTCGGGCGGACCGCTCACTCCCGAAACAATCCAACTCAAAGCACATTAAAATGACAAAGCAAAAAACAGCAGCTGAGGGTATATATACGTTCCACGTAGTCCTTTTTGTCCTTTCTTATTTACTTTATAATCCGACCATCATCCAACTTCCGAGAGATTTTCGAAACTGCGCAGTCCAAGTCCTTCGAGGAGTCGTGCGTGTGTCTTTGCGTGGGATTTTTTGCAAAGACTTCTCGAATCACTCCAAAAGAACACGTTCTTGGATTTATTTCAGTCTTTTTATTTGCGTTTTCGCGAGAAAAAGGAAACAACAACAAAAAACGAGCGCTTTTGGGGAGAAACGGAAACGACTGCAAGAGACTATACAAATCTCTTAAAGACCAAAAGAAAAAGAGAACGTGGCAGAGGAGGAGAAACCCCAGGCATGATTTACAACTTTCGCCTCTGGTAATCCGTCTTAGCGCTGGTTCTGTACTGCTTTGTTTCTTTAAGTACAAATAAAAAGCGCTCAGAGAAGCAACAATAATCAAACAAAACGTACCTCGCAATTGAGAATTGGAGAAAACGAGTGAGGTTCGGAGATAAAACCCAGATGGGACAAATCACTCTTGGTACCCAAGGTATCGGCGTGACGAGGAATTAGTTTTGATCTAGATTTTGCTTCGCTGGATTATACAATATAAAACGGATAACAGAACAAAATTCTGCAAGCAGGCATCCGATTAAAAAAAAAAAAAGACGCATAGAGATCAATTGTGACGACATCACGTTCCTGTTCCAACGGTCGATGTTTTCTTTGTTTTTTCTTCATTAAGGAATGTTTGCTTTTTCTTGAAAAAGGGATACGGCTGAGATCAACGCATTTGAACTTGAGGAACGGACAGCGCATACAGCAGGGTGGAACAAGATGTGTCAGGACGGCGCCGCCTCGCCACGGAACCAACGTGATCAAGGTTCGCTCGCATTTCTGGCAAACGCCGTGAGACCCGGCAACCTAACAGACGCTCGAGGATTGGTTCCTATCCGCACGCACGTTTTCGAGGCCGCGCGGCGCGCGACCAGGCCTGCGCGGGAACCCTTAGAGTTCCTGTATATAGCTACCTACGGTAGCAGAGTTGCGCATTCAGCCTCGGCGGGTAGGCCGGTTCAGACGCTTGCGTAGAGCCGCGTTTGACTGCAGTGCAGAGCGAGCAGCCGCAAAGCGAGTCATCGGCACATCGTGCTACTTCGTATGAAGCGTGGAACCCGATAGCAAGGCATCATCTTGGCGCGCGATATAAGCAGCAGGGATGTCCTTCGTGTCTCGCGTGGCGCAGACGCAGTCAAACGCAGTCAAACGCAACGTGTGAACGCGGGCTCTAGAGTGCCTTCAACACAGCGCGCTTTTGCTGACATGCAGGCACCCGACGGCGCGGTGGCCCTAGCGCTAAGCCCCTTCACGTGTTCACAAGTAGCGCAAGGTGCGTCGATGCACAGGCACGTGCAGCGGCTACAGCTCCTGGGAAGATCATGCGCTGGCACAAGCTGAGACGAAGTATAGATTTCAGACGCCATGAATTTCCCTGAATTGGCGCGCGGCACGTGTCTCGAGCATTTTCACAACAAATGAATGGCGCCACTTTTTCCAGGATAGAGGGGCTTTAGTAGCGCCAGCTTTCCTGCACGCCCTGGATGCTTTGCTCCTCACGCGACTAAATTTGGCGAATAGCGGCGCGCGCGCGCCGCCGCGCATGGAAAACAGGAGAGGAGGAGAAGGAGGCGGAAAGCAGGAGAACATACGCCGGGGCGCGAGCAACGTCGGCGGAGGGACCGTAAAGGTGGCTTTCTTGCACGGCGCCGGATGCTTTGCTCCTCACGTGATGGATCTCGGCGAATAGCGGCGTGGCGGCGCGGGGAAAACAAATGCGCAACTCTGCTCCCCTTCGGGGAGCATATCGAGGAACTCTAGGAGCCCTAAACCCACAGTGCCCCCGCCGGGAGATGCGCGAAGCCCGAGTGAAATTTCGGCACCACTTTCTGGCTTTGTTCAGACACCTCTCTTTTCATCCACCCTGGCATAGACCGATATCACCAGCCAGTTTGGCCACCCCGCCGCTGCCGTGATGCATCGAGGGAAGTGTTTTGCCTTTTTGCACGTGCGACAACTTCGCTGCAGGTCCGCGCGTGCACCGCTGCCTGCGTCCTGCGAATTAAGCTAGGGAGGCATCACGCATGCGCCGAACGCTTGGTGAGAACGGTCCTTTTCAACGTGTCTCCGATGTACCGGCGCTACAGGGGGTCAATAAGATAAATCTAAACGCACCTCAGTGCTGTTCGGGTTCGCACTCACTGATCACATAAACATTGTTGCACGTGACTGAAGGCAGTAATAACCTGCCACCATTCCCGAGAATCGACTCCTCGGGTGTCCTTCCGGGTTCTCGAACTCCGTCATCATGAAGAATCCTCATCATCATGATCATTACCAACGAATGCACTGCACTAACATTCGCATAAAAAAGCGCCGGACTCGCAAGCGCCTGCTAGCCGACTCGGGCTGGCTCGTTGGCCAGACTAATCCGCCTCCGGAGGAAAGCAGGCGCCTGGGCGAGGCCCGGCAACCCAGCTGCAAATGTGTGCGCGAACGGCTTTCTTCCCTAATTCGGGAACGGTTCAGTTGCGCCGCTCCCCCAACACGAGCTGCCGCTGAAGCGCAGGCCTGTCCCGGACAAGGCTATAATCTCCCCGGCGGCATTTACCTAACAGCGTAATTAGGAAAAGAAACCGTAGAAGAAAGTAGCGGCTCCCCCGCTCCCCGAGTCTCCAGAGGGAAGACCGGGCACAGCCAGCCGCACACGCGCATGGGCGGGCGTCTACGAGGAACAACGACAAGAAAAGAGGTTTATAGCCGGGGCTGGAATGGAAGGCGTCGTCCAGCTTCAAGCCGCAGTCACACTCCTCATACGTCATACCAAAATACAGTCTGCGGACTGAGGCGTGCTTCTTCTTTGTAGGGTGGTCACATTTGTCATAAAAATACGGTCCGCAGACATGTATGAAAACTTGGAACGTGCTTGTGGCCTCTACGCAGATCATTCTTTCTTCGTGTCTGCAGCCGCGTCTTTCGCATGATGTATAGGAGCAGTCTGACCGAAGCTTTAGAGTGTGCCCTACACTCTTCTCTTATTCTGTTGTCCGAAAGAGCAAATGTGATGTCACGCGCGAGGCATGACGAGGCGTGACGTTGCATGACGATAGTGTCCTCTTGCCCCGCCCGAGTCGTAGGCCTCGCTTATCGGAGGTTCGTCGACAGAAGATACCGCGTAGGTGTGATATTAAGAAAGCAGACGGTGGCGCTAACGGCCGAGAAAGTCGCCATTTCAGCCAGCATCCCAAGACACGTCAGTGCAATGTGCCTCTTGGGAGTGCGGTTTACTTTCATATCTTAATTGAGTCATGATTTGGAATTAATGTATAGTATCGTCCCTCATAGTTCACTAAGGTGTGAAACCCTTACGCTTGATCGCAAAAGCGGGTCGTCTGTTCACAATATATAGTATATATATATATATATATATATATATATATATATATATATATATATATATACGTAAAACGTTTGAACAGATTTCGTTCGAACGAGGTTTGGATGTCGGCAAGTTGAGAAACGGGAAAGAGACACGAAAAAAGAGGAAAGAAAAACGTGAGAAAGAGTGACATAAAAAAGAAAGCAAGAGAATCAATGACAGAAAGGATAGAAAGGAAAATATAGAGGTAAAGAAAGAAAGAAGAGAGAAAAACAATAAAGGCGAAAAAGTTAAAGAAAAAAGCAGCCGAAAAAAAAACAGAAAGAGAGAAGAGAGAGAGAGAGAGAGAGAGAGAGAGAGAGAGAGACGGCTCCCGTTCTTTCAGGGATACGTACCCAGCCATGTGTCACTTGCAGCCTGCAGTCCTGCCCAGGATAAACAAGTAACTATGGCAAAACAGCGCAAAGCTGTGGGAGTCTATTCACTTCTTCGAATCTCTGCGTTGCCTTTGTAGGCCAGTTACTGCCTTCCTCCGATACGTGACCGCGTGCACAAAAAGAGTTGGCGTCGGTGGAAAGAACATTCCAAATGACAGAGATGCCTCTTAACGACCGGAAGTGCCCAAAGTTAGTTTAGATGTAAGGCCTTCGGATCGTTTCTTCGCCAAAACAAGGAGCTGTCGCAGCCAGGCGCGTTTCACTGAAGCTCAAAATAATGTCGTCTCTTTTTCTTCTTCTCCCCTATCGTTTCTTAAACCTGAACACATATTCTTGCTTTTATTCTAAAAACCTGCTATTATGATAGTTTGGCAAGAGATAAAGACATCATTCAAACATAATCTTTGGAGCACCTTTGTAATATCGTTCATTCTAAACAAAAACCTGTCAGCGTCAAGCCACCGGATTTTCGCAAAGCCAAAGCCAGAAGCGAGGAACATTTCTCTCAATTCCTTCTTTCCATTCGATAAAGAGGAAACTTTCTGCGGGAGAGTAGCTCAGCGGCCCACTCCCGTGGGGAGAGGAAGAGAGAAGCGTGCGAGAGGGAGCGGAGAGAAGGAAACAGGGAACCGGTCGTCTGCCCTGCAGAAGACGTTTAACAGAAATGCTGCCCACGGCAGATATATATAGGCAGATACCCCATTCATTGTCAGTACCTTTCACTCTCGTTGCTCGTGAACACACATGCAGAGTCAACGGGAACACATCATTTTACGTGACAAAAGTGAGGCTCTTCAATCCGAAAGGCGCAAGCGAGCATCGAGACAACGTCGAAGTCAGGTGGTACGGGTCACCAGTATGGTGCCTGGAATGCGCCTCCGACTGGTGTGTTTACCACGTCCAAAAAAAGTGGTCTCTCGATTTCCACCTGATGACGTCATAGAAGTGTCGCGCTGTCGCCGGTCGCGATCCTGGCGGTGTCCCAACAGCAGAGGTGTATGTGTCAGACGCCTGTTCTGCCGCAGGTCGCGCTCTCCAGTGCGACAGTCCACGAAAGCTTCGGCAGCCAGAAGTTGGGACGCCGTGACGACAGCGACACTCGCGTTCACTCGTGCTTTTCGCCAGCGTTTCTACGACCAACCGCAAGGATCGCGACACGCAACAGCATGACACTACGGCTTCTGTGACGCCACTTGTTGTTAGTTCGAAACCACTTTTGATGTATCGGCGGGATAGGACGCTAAACACAGAAGTCGGAGACGCGCTGCAGGCACCATAGTCACCAGCAACCACTCAGCGGAGCCAGTTGTGTGTGGTGGCACGAGACAGATTAGAAGGAAGGTTGATAGCTTTTTAACTGCGCCCTAACCATATAGATGGCTTGCCTAGTGATGGACCGAACTTCTGCCGAATCGAAAATTCGGCGCCGAATCTGGGAATTTGGCAAAGCCGAACTTTTCTAATGATTCGGCAAAGATTCGGCAAGAATACATTGTTACCAGACTTAACGTCGATATTTAGTTTTTCTCCCGAAAAAAATGTTGTGTTTTTTTTCTTAACTGCAACATGTAATGCATATTGACACAGTTATTACAAAAGGGAATAATTGTATCGGTGTCGTTTTGGTGTGTTTACTGGCAATTTTACAGTGACTTCTTGCAGAAGTGGCGTGACAACGAGGTTGGATAGTAGCGGCCGCAGTCACGAATGACGATACGAGAGTTTCGGTTTTGAGGCCTCATCAGCGCAAGTCTACAAGTGTGTATACATCGTGAAAATAAAGGAAATAACACTGCGTTCTTACTTTCTGTGGGAGTTACCGTTTCGTGGGCGAAAACGAATGCAACCGTTGCTGAGCCTTCACCAGAAGAGATAACAATATTATTGAAAATATGCATGCTTTTCGATTTGAGTCACTTGACGTGAGCGCTTTGCATGAAAGTGTGCGTCCCATATTTGAAACGTCTCGTTTTTAACCTTTAAAATGTCGGTTTCGGATGTTAGGACACACACGGACGTTTAGTAAGATGGGAAAAGTTAGGAATGCCGGATGTGCAACGTCGAGCATGATAGTTCTGTGTTTAACTTTTACAGGTACATAAAAACCGCGAAATAACGCTAATGAAAAGCAATAATATTTTGTTTTTGCACCAACTACTTGTGAGCCGAAAACAGGATCGTTATAATTCCGAGGATTGCTTTAAGGTACTTGTCAGTCAATGTTTCGACTACCTTGTTCCATCATTGGACATATCAAATGAAATATCATGTAATCCAGAATGTACCGCATCATTTGTCACTTGCGCAGTGGACTGCGTCAATTCCTGGTCGATCTTCTGTTCTTGAGGTAGAACATATTGAAGAGAACAACACTCGCAAAAGCTAAAAAAGGCACAGTTACCGTGTTGCCTACTCCACACCTCGCCGTAATCGCTGGTAGAAGTTAGAACTACACTGTACGATGGTAACCGCACGACCGCACGGCGTCCATTTGGAATCTATATGGCCCCGTCGCGTTGTCGCGCGTACGCAGACATTTTCCAAATTTTTGCCGAATCTTTGCTGAACTTTTTTCCAAAAAATCGGCATGTGCCGAACTTTGCCGAATCTGAAGTTCGGCAGATTCGACCCATCACTAGCTTGCAATTAAGATCATCGCACAATGCAATAAACCATTTCCACGTGTTTAGGAAAAAAAAAAAAGAAAAAGAAAACTGGTGTTGCGAAGTGTGTGTTTTAGAAAAAGGGTCTCAAAAAGTTTTGGCTGGGGCCGTATTAGGGATCTGGCGGAGTCTCGAGGGCCCGGAGAAAAAGTAAATATAAACGAGGAAAAAAAAACTAAATAAATAAATCTGAACAAGTATTCAAACACAGAAATGCATGTTAGAGAACGTATTGAAAAAAGAAACGAAAAAAAAACAACTTTAAGGTGGGCGATTACATAACATTATTTTAAATTTAATATTCAGCTCCCTTTGGCATTACATGAGACTTGTGACCAAGAAAACTCACCAGGCATTAACCAAAGCGCATGGGGACTTTGGCATATTCGAGCAGTGCAAAAGACTAATGAGAATGGTAAAACTAATGCTGACAATACGCAATAGTTCTGACAGAGGACACTAAAAACAATGTACATGAGAACGTTAGCACACAGGTACGAAGCAGGCGACTAAGAATGGTGATGCTGATGATAAGGTTCAACGAATAATATGGCGAGAGGAGCCGAGTTACGACGCAATTTCTCTCATTTTTTTCTGGTATTTGCGAATTTAGAGCGCATCGGGGCGCCGTTTCCTGACGCGCACTTGTTTCTGCGCCGGCAGGAGTGGGTCTGCTGGACATGGGCCGCGTGCCGGACCTGGCCAGCGGGCCGGGGCTTGGAGGCACCCGCTTTAGAAGGTAGGCGCTCAGCAGCAAGACTGGCCGCTCATGTGACGTCAGCGCAACACCACTGCGGTGGCGCTGCTGTCGGCACCGCGCATGCGCAGACGAATCTGATTTCTGCGTACGCGCAGTGCCTAGCCCTAGTGTAAGCAAACGCGCCTTTGTTTGTGCCCGCTGGTGTGCACGCACTAGATCATGCTTCCCCCTCTCCCGTGAAGCTATTTCAATCTAAACGCATCGTAAATTCCCTATAAACATCGTTACGCGACCACCAAGTCTCGCAAGTCTGTGAGCCCATTAAAAGCGACGGGCGACATGTCCCGTGGTCGCACGTAACGTAACCCTTTTTCTCCCCAAGAACCACGCCCGCTGCAAACTAAAGTCGTCTTCCCCAAAGCAGCTCCCTAAAACGAGGAGTAGGGATATTCGACGCTCAACCAAAGAACCCGATCCCAAATTATTTCTCTCCCCAAACACGAGATGAGTAGTATTACACTCCGCTTTACCATACGACGGACAGCAGAGAAAGCAACGAACCGTCCGAGCCAATCCGAAGCCGCACAAATGTCACGTGACCTCTGGGAGCGAAGCAGCGACGCGCATTGCACGCAGTCACGTTCCCACCGCTGGATTGGGCTCGTAGCGTCCCCTACGGTTCATCGTAAGCTCAGACACAGCTTCACTTCAACGTCGGCGCGAGCGGCGACGGCGAGCGGCGCGCTCTCGGCGCGGTGCACCGTTAGAGAGCCTAGATGTAGGAGAGAGAAATTCAAACCATTGCGCTTTCATGGCAGATAATGGTCGCCCGTAAACCACGCGACCCCGATGCATGATGCAGCTGGAAGCACTCCGAGATCTAGGCACACGATGCATCGTTTCCTGGGGAGCGTATGCTCCGATGACGGAACGTAAAGGGTCCCTGTCCGCTTCACCTGCATGATCGAAACCTAATACCCGCGTATCCCGCCGCGAAGCGCAGGTCTGCGACGGGTACGCAATTACGCGGCGGGTTAATGACCCCTGCTGGGGCGACCTCACCGAAGCCTTCACCTAAGGGACGCAATTAGCGGAATTACGGGGGAGAAGGGTCGGGTTATTCGTCCGATCCCCTTTTGTGGAGCCCTTCCCGCGGTCCGAAGATTATGTACAAAGTTGTCGCCCATTGTTTTTCTCCCCTTTTTTTGTCTCCTTGTGATAGACAGATTGAGATTACGGGCGAAACTTTCCGAGGTGTCTTATTATCTCAGCTAACGAGAGCCATAGTATTATTTGAGAAAGCACGTAATTATTATTATTTTTTTGTTTAGAAGGCAAGGCGCTTTGAAAACTGCTGCCGCAGCGGCTCTTGGAACGAATGCTCCATGTGAAACAGCGTTGTTATTTTTACTATGGTTAGCCGCAGCAGCTATGTGCTCACGTTTAAAATATTCGAATTCAGAGCTCGAAACTGGACTCATTCGGTCTGGGATGAACTTAAGAGAACCGAATGTATAAGCTTCTAATTAGGCACTCACTCTCACACACACACGCTCGATGACACTCACCCTCATACTATATATACAACAATCTTTCACACGTACCGAAACACACCACACTCATGCACACGCAATACTCAAAGGCACTTTCCCCTCTTACACACATACACACACTCTCTCCCACAACACTCGCATGCACACGCAATACTCACAGGCACTTTCCCTCTCTTACACACGTACAGACTCTCTCCCACAACACTCGCACGCACAAACATCCTCTTTTTCACACACACACACTGTTTTACACGTTATCTCACACATCCGTTCTCTAAAACGCAAACACACACAGTCTCTCTCTTCCATATACACCATATCCCACTCACATACTCTCTCTGCCACAAACTTTCACGCATAAATTAATGCACGTAGACACCCTCTTTTTTACGTAACATCTTCCCGCACAGACACATATTCTACCTCACATAGACATTTTATTACACGCCCACGCACTCTTTCACAGGCAACGTTCCTCTCTTTCGCGCACACACGACCTCCCTCCCTAAAACACCCTCGCACATACTCTCTTAAGCCGCAGTAACAATGCCCAATCATCATCCAAAACACATGTCGCTGCAGACATGACGACAAAATTATTAGAGGATACGTGTCAAGTATGTTCGAAACATGTTCGTTATATGCCTCAAGTATATAAAAATAGTTTTTTTTTATGACGAATCTTTTTACTGTTTTTTGTATTATGTATTAGAGTGCGACCACGGCTTATCATACACTCATTCCCACACACTGTTTTTTCTCGCAGACACTCTCACACACAGTCACTTGCGCATTATTTTTCACACAGACAGATACACGCAGGCGCATTAACACGCACCAACTCACACACAAATAATCGAGCGCCGAGAAACCCTGGCCCCGGGTGCGTCCTGGTACCACCGCGAGGTCGGGCAGTTTACCGGGGATGAGTCGGCGATCGCACTTATCTTGATGGTGATGATTAGAGTCGGATTTTTAGGCATCAAAAAGCACGTTTTAGAAAGCTGCAAATACGCGGCAAAAACAACGTTTTAGGCACCAAAAAGAATAAAAATAGGCGCAATAAATGTTTGTAGACAGGTCGCTAATAATTTCAAGTGAAGACGTGAGCGAATCAGAAAGCACTGACAGGAAATCCAAAAATGTCATTGCTATGAGGCCACGAATGGCAGTAGCAGTTCAATTCAATTCAATTCAATTTTATTTTTCTCTCATAACAAGTTCTATACATTGACCTTAGACGTGCAATCGCCCCGCAATACCTCTCGGGCTAATGTGCGATCAATTGGCTTGACTTTCTACAAGCGTATTGCTTACATACATGTTTAGATGCGAAAGTCACCAAGCGTCGCATATTGTGAAACAGGCAGAGAAACAATATCTGAAATATGGTAATACTGATTTATAAAAGCGCAAGGTTATGTCTGCCTGACGTCAATTAAATTACAATAAAACAAGAAAAATAATAAAATGCAAGATATATAAGGTTTATTAAGAAATTAACATGTTGTTACGTGAGAACTTACGTACAAACTTTAGCAATTTTCTACAGGTATCCTTAATTATACAGGCAGACCTTTCAACATCGCCAAATACACATACGCTCATTCGAAATATAATATTAAGCAATGTGTGTTCGATAGAACGCGAAACCTAGTTTAAGAATCACTATGAAAATTATAGAAACAATAGGTAACTACCAGCATTCCAGATTTCCGGGTTCAAAATTGTGCCTCTTGTCGCTGAGGATGAGTTTGTACGCGGAGAACGAACGCTCGACGTACAGACGTGATTGGTGTACTCTTATACTTGGGAAGATTCGATGGGTTAATTGGACACTGGGATCCTCCACAGTGCTCACCAGCAAGGACTTCTGAAGCTTTAAGGACAGAAAACCCCTTGTTTTTGTCCAAGACCGATTGCAGCTTCGCACGTGCCTTTTCGGCGACGGGTCCTTCGGGAACGGTGGCGATTCTTTCCTGTGCGTGGAGAATTAGCGCAACGCTCGTAACAAGAGTTTCTCCCGCACTCTTCAAGTTTTTTGATAGAATCCGCTAAGAACGTGGAAGTTGGCGCAAAGGTACGCGAGGTCTCCTGGAAGGCTATTCACGGAGAGTGCACAGCTTGAGCTTTTTGTGACTGCAACACTTCGTCAATTGGAAGGCCGTTGATCACGGCCTTGATGTCCGAAAAGTAGCAGTTGTAGTACTTAACAGCTTCTAGCCACGTGTCCCGCATCGTGTGACGTGACGGGTTCTGTCGGAAGGGCACATCAGGCACCATCTCCTTGAAGACGCGCACACGAGAGGGCGCCTCAGGAACACGGTCCCTGCGATGAACCAATAAGCTCGTTGGACGTCTGTGAAGTGCTTCCTCAGTTCCTCGTAAACACGATGAAGCGCATGCGCTAGGCAGGTGACTATGAAGCTATCTTGCGGGTAGAAGGCCTCCTACAGGAGATGAGCGGCCTTGTGCAAGGAAGCTGCAGCGTCTGCGTAGAGCAACAGAAACTTGCGTGGCCTCGACTCGCTGTAGGGTAAAGAACCTTTAGGGATTCGTTTACAAAGAATGCTACAGACTTCCCATTTGTTCTCTCCAAAGGTTTCCGAACACACGAGGAAAGCTCCTTGTCTTCGTAGCCGCAAGCTTCCCAGCAAGAAAGTAAGCGACAAAGCGCCCTTTGACGTCTGTTGTTTCTTCTACGGAAATCCAAATGCAGGAGTCGCCAAGCTCTTCTTCTGATTCTTGCTAATGTCTGTTCATGCTAAAGGCCGGAGGTAGTTCTTCCTCAAAGTAGACTCAGACGGCACGTTGTGATTGCAGTATTTCTGTAGAAATTGTTTCAGCACGGGATTTCCAATTTTGGTCCAAGGGATGTTTGCGGCCACCAGGGCCTCGCACAAATCAACGTTGAAAAGCGTTCATCCTGTCGTCCTTGAAGGGTGTTGTCGAAAAAGACTGTTTGGACGTTGAGGGCTTGTCCCGCTTAAGGTTTGCAAGGTGACCTGCCGTCTTCTCATGCTGAGCCAGGTGGTACTTCTTCTCGCAAGGAATCTGCGCAAATGCGTTAAGATTTCTTAAATACTCGACGATTGCTTGATGCAGTACTCGACGATCGCTTGATGCGACGGTTCCTTTAGAGAATCAACCCAACGGAAACACCAACGGAACCACCCATATGCGTTGCATCACACCAGGGTTCCCGCGAGGGGAGGTGGACGTAATTTTGTCCCCATTCACTTTCTTTGCCCCTGACGGTATCATAGTTCCCTTTGGGGCGTAGAGTTGTGCGTCCACCGCCAAGTCCTGCGGGACAGCCACCCGTAAAGCATGCAGAGGCCGCCGCTCCGGTTGCACCTCGGCGCAAAGGAAGAGGGGGGGGAGTGTTAAAAAGAGGACCAGGTTCAAACCCATAGAATTCAGAACAGTAAGTATTTCCAGGTAGAATGAATAAAGGTATCAAATTGCACTCGAAAGCGAAACTTGACGCTACATAGTGCTGATTTAGGCGCCAATTTGAGAAAAAAAGGCATTTATAGGCATTTATCGGAAGTTTAGGCACCAACACCCAAAATAGGCATTTATAGGCACTATAAAACCACCATAAAAGCCATCCTTGACCTCCAATTCGTGCTCATATATTGAAATGGGGCGATAGGAACGCAAGGAAAAAATAGGCATTTGCCTAAAATCCGGTCTCTAGTTATGATCATAGCTACCCTCGTTCAAAGCGGGAGAAGAGCCTGGATAACTAACGGCGCCTTCCGATTGCCGACGGCGGCGGTCGGGTGGCACGCGTGGTTATGGAAATGAAGTTATGTCGGATGTTTGCGTGATTCTGACAGCAGCCCCTGCTTGAGGGGGCATAGAAGCGAAGCAGCAAACAATCTCCTGCAGAAACAACGTTTATGTTTGTTTACTTTTGATTTTGTGCGCAGTCTGCTCAGGAGGATTAGTTTATAATGAAGGTAAATCGTGGAAGCAGTGATTTCGCTGCTTGTTTGCGTACGCATTTAGTTTCAGACGCGGGAACTTTCCCAGCGGATGCGGAGTACGGCCGGTACTCCGGGCAACGAGGAATAAAACGTTCGTAACGACAATAACGTTGCTTGTGCGGTACAGGTTACCGGCAAAAATATAATCGATTTCAATTACGATTTTTCGCGCTCCGAAAGTATTCGATTATTCGGGTGGATTAGTTGAACTTGATCGTCATTTTCCCATCGGCCCTCACTACACCGATGGAAATAGAAAGTCTCGCGTGTGACACCCTGTTCATGTTTTTTTTTTTTTTTTGCGGTCGTAGAAGGAATGGTTCTGAGTGCGGCCAAGAGGTTTCGCACTTTCCAGCGACAAAAGGCGGTGCAGCATCTCAAACAAAACACCCTTTCGTGTCTGCCAAATTTATATTAAAATAAAAGCGACTAAGATGAAACTCTAACAAACTGAGATCGAAATACGGGTCATAATAGAAGTATGTAAAGAAAACAACCCTTTTTGTTCGCAGGTGAGGCTCTCTTTTGCACGGGGCAAACAGTTTGCTGTGTAAGAGCGCAACGTCCTACAAATGTTCTCTCACTCCTAGCGTGTCACGTGCTCTTTCGTAAATAAGTGGAGGTTAACTGCGTCGGTTCGAAAACCCTTTGGAGGAAGAAACACCGAGGTAGGCAAATACAACACGTCGGGCTGCCAGAAAACAACAGACAAGTCTGTTTCAATGTAATGACTACCGCGACGACCCCTCGGAGTGTTTCCGACCAAATCCGCGAGGTGGCAACTACGTCACAGAAACGTTGGCTAGATGGCGTTGGCCGCCGCCTAATTCCAATAGTTCGGCAGGAATAATTCCTCCATCGCAGCTATGATTCGGCGACTGTATTGCTACGGTGCCTGGAATGCGTCTACGACTGGTGCGTTTACCGTCCCATACCGCTCACGCGTCGAAGGTGGTCCCAAATGACATCAAATGACATCCCAGAAGCCGCCGTGTCATGTTGCCTCGAATGACGCAGTCTTGGCGGTTGGACGGAGAAGTTGAGGCAAAAGTAGGAGCGAACGCGCTTGTCGCTGTAGTCGCTGCGTCTTAACTCCTGGCTGCGAAGCTTCCGTGGCCTGCCAAGTTGGAAAGTGACCTATACTCCGTCTCACTAAAACCATGCAGTACAGCCAAGGCTTCAGGGGAGAGCCTATGCCAACCTGTTCAAGATGAGGGCCAGGAGGAACGGGAGAAAAGGGCTGGGATTCTCTTTTAGAGAGCAGCTCTTAGGCGCCCGTTTCCGGCTTGAGCGGCGTCGGCGTCGGCGTAACTGCCCCAGGTCACGTGGCCCCCTCGTCACGTGACCCCCCCCCCCCGAGGTCACTTGACCCACCCCCCAATACCCTTCCCTCCTTCTCCTCCAGAGCTGCGCTCTAATTCGGCGTTACAGGGAGCTGTAAACGGCTTTCACTTTTTACCTTTTTTATAAAAGGTAGGGGTACACTTTCTCTACCTGTAGCTTTGGCTGTATTGCACGATTTTAGCGAGACGGAGTATAGAGCAGAACAGGCGTCTGCCATACCAACACCACCTATGCAGAAGGCCTCCGCATGGTCTCCTCTCCTCTATGAAACGTTATCGAGAGTCTGCTCGAAGCTAACTCGGCTATTGGGCCCGAGCCCGACCTTCGACGCGCCGATTGGAAACACGAGCCCCAGCCGAACACTGACGCAGCACTCGTGCCCAATCTCGGCCTTCGATCGATCTGACTGTGATTACGCGTGTGGAGACCTTGTGTCTAGGTGGTGTTGGCCATACCCACGTCCGCTGTTGTGGCACCGCACTGCTATGATGTCATCGGGCGTAAATCGAGGAACCTCTTTTGAGGACGCGTTACCACCGGTCGGAGACACGTTCCAGGCACCGTATACTACAGGGTGATTCAAGGAGACGCCAGGCTCTTTAAATCAACCGCAAAATTCGGTTTCTTAACCTATCGCGCTACGATTTTGTGCAGCGTTGCCCACAGATGGTGCTTTTTTTTTTTTGTAAAATTTGCAAAGAACGAATTTACCTGAGGAAAAAGTAAAGGAAGAAAAGGCTTAGCTCCTATGGAAACGCAGCGACGCCACCGGTCTTCAAACAATACAGCGCCGTTTCGCACGGGAGACAAGAGATGGCGCAAGCGGTCGCGACGCCAACTGCCGCCAACGAACGAGCATACAGCGCCCAGAGCCGGCGCCTTTGAGCAGACGATCTTTTGGACTCAAAAGCGGCGCGAGCTTTTCTGATATAGGTTGGTAATGCATTATTTTATCGTCCTTACTCAATAAAACACATTGAATGAACACATAATCGATTAAAAATATGCTTTGTCCGGTTATTGTAACTGTTTTTTTTTTTTTTTTCTGGGAGTACCTGTATGTCGTCTAACTCTGCAGTTCACTTCTTTGGTACGTCGACACCTGGTGTTTGCACGTTTCTGAGCGGCAGCGCCCAGCCTGCGAGAACGAAGCGTTCCGCTATTTGAGTCGCGAAGGCGCCGGTTCTACACAGTCTCGCAGCATCCTGATGCTGCGCTCGAAGTCTGCGTCGGCTGTTCGCGCTGCGCCAGAAGTCCATGACGTTGGCAGACGTCGCTGCGCAAGAAGATATCCTGACGAAGCTGGCGTGTCCACAGCTTCTGCCGCACAGCACAGCTCGTGCCGGCGGCTGCTGGCGGATTCGCTGGCGGATCCGCAAGTGTAAACGTACCATTATCGCGCCTGTCTTGTTTCTGCGATTGTCGCCGCCTGCGGAACCGAGCTCCGCTTTTGAGTCGAAAAGATCGTCTGCTCAAGGCGCCGGCTCTCGGCGCCGTATGCCCGTTTGTTGGCGGCAGTTGGCGTCGCGATCGCTTGCGCCATCTCTTGTCTCCCGTGCGAAACGGCGCCAGTGTTGTTTGAAGACCGGTGGCGTCGCTGCGTTTCCATAGGAGCTAAGCCTTTTTTCTTTCTTTACTTTTTCCTCAAATAAATTCGCTCTTTGCAAATTTTACAAAAAAAAAAAGCACCATCTGTGGGCAACGCCGCACAAAGTCGTAGCGCGATAGGTTAAGAAACCGAATTTTGCGGTCGATTTAAAGAGCCTGGCGTCTCCTTTGAATCACCCTGTATAACTTCTGGAGTGGTCAATGGATGGTCTGACTCACGTCTGCTCTGGAGCACCAGCGTGCTGTCTCTCGCGAGCGCAAGCTCAGACCCGGTGAAGGTGGCGTCGGAGCGGTTCTCGTCGTCCTCGTCCTCTTCCAAGTCTACGTCTTCGTCCGGGGACTCCGAGCCGGACGAGGAGAGACCCGCGGCCGACGGGCCGTTGCCGCCACCACCGCCGACACGACTCTTACGGTCTCCGGAGCACTGCGGACACAAAAGAAAGCAACATCTCGTACAGTGAGCTTCAATAGCGGCACGAGGCAAGCGAGAGAAACGCCGTCTCTTTACTTACACGGTGAAAAAGTGTTCAAGATGCGTCATTGGCGAATTAGAACGCCAGGAGGGGCAATCATAGGGAAACGTCGAAAACGCGCAGAAACACACGCGATGACGAAGCAGCCCAGCGCTCGCCTTCGCTGGTGTGAGGTCGAGGGGAAACGAAGACACGTGGGCGCATTTGGCGGGTAAACAAAATCACGAGCTGTGCAAGGATCATAAGAACTTGCAAAATAAGGGGTATTCACTGGACGCCATATTTGTGGGTGTTGTTTAGAGCGCATGCTCTGACCGAGCTCACATTAATAGGCTGCTAAGACCGGCAATCTCGATGGTGTAGAGTGCACGTTGTAAACGTACTGTGGAAGCGCGTCATCAACACGCGCTCGGCATTCGCGCAGTGGTCGCCAGTGAATACTCCAAATATAGACCTTCTCATCATCAGTCTCGTGGGCGCTGCCATCATGGAATCACGTGACCCGGCCGCACATTAGGTTGCTCTAGCTCGTCGCTCCGCGCTTCCTCCGCGCCTTGGCGGATGCGTTGTATTCGTGCATTTTTGTCGCGTTTCACCGCTGTCTTGCCTTACTACGTAAAGCATAGTCCGATACTTGTATCTATTATCTAATTGCATAACATAATAATGAACGCAACTTCTGCAGTTAATTTTGTTTTCGTGCGATTTGACTATCTTTACTGTCGGCGTACCGAAATGCGAGTGAGGATGAGGCACAGTAATAAGCGTTAGTATTGAGCCACATTGCTTATATATATAGACGACTAAGAGCAGCACGGGGGTTCTGAAGGTAAGTTACCTATGACAACTTAAGTTTGTTTTCTAACAGTGGCGGAACAGTCGCAATTGGAAGCGCGTATATTTATGATCGCGCATTTAGGATTGGAAGGTGCCAAGGAAAGCCAATGTAAGAAGACTATGTGATATCTAAAAGCATCGTCCGTTGTATTTATAATAGATCGAAAACAGTTTCTTTCGATTATGCGAGGGAACTCGGGGACGTGATAGGCAACAAACGTACAACGTGCATTTTATCCGATGCTAGGAATAATGCTGCGTCAACATGAGGCGACTGGGTTTGTTCATAATATCACACCTACATGTGTTTGACGCTCTCAATCATTTCAGTAGATATAAACATTCGGCTGGTCGGTTTACTTATGCATTTTAATAAACAGTGTACCGTTCTCGGTCCCATTTCGGCAGCCTTTCACACGATTTATCGGTTGTCTTTAGATGACCAGTTATATCTCACTTAATTTATTTTATCACAAAGGTTGGGACTTCCCGCGTAAGAAACTCTCACGGACAGCTTAATTAAGAGTACCGAGTTTTAGAATAGCGTACGTAAAATTGTTGAATACGCAAAGATACAGCGTCGTCTCCATACGCCAGTCCAAAAATGCGGTTTGGACTACATGCATGCGCATTAGTGACGACGCTTTTTTTTCTTCTTGCGCACGTAAAATTTGGCGTACGCGGTTCCAACTCTTGTTAGTCTCTAGAATCCGCAATATTTGAAGCCGAAAAAAAGCTGTCCGCATAGATATCACCCGAGTCCAGTGTCGTCGATGCCGAATAGAGGTTTACTTTTAGTGACTGTCGACGCCGAAATTAAAAAGCGCATCTGTTCAAACAATTGAAGATATGTGTACACAGATCTATGAAGTGGCGCCTAGCGTTAGACTTCAGCCAAACTTTCCAGGGTACTTCTCCTGCGTCCTTTAATTTTATTTGGAAAATATTAAGGAAGACAAATAAATGTCAGACTTAACTTGACGGGCCTGTCATTTATATCATATCTTGTGTAACGTCCTAAGCAAATGTTCATGTAAAAATAGTTTATTTCCAAGGACCAATATTGTGAAATACTGCTTATGAATGCTGCGTCAATTATCAGCAGGGCTGATAATTGAAGAAATTTCATACTCCACCTAGGTCGCACCGACAAAATAGTTCTCGACTACCTTTTTCCTTTTTTTTTTAAATAAAACAAATTGAGACGATGTTACTTTTTTTTTATAAATTCTCCGCATTATTGTAGGATACTTTCTTAGCCTGCGAGATTCACTAAACGTTATCCACAAAAACAAAACAGTCAGTTGTAAACTGGCGAGTTCATCTGCTCTTCCCGATTCAGCACATTGCTTATCTAGCCGTCGACCTGCTTCTTCACATTCGTGTATTAGTCTCGTCATCGGTTTATTAGTCTGGAAACTAGCGTCATCAGGTACGGCCATAGGCGATGGTAATCTTCCCTGTACATTAGTTCAGTCCTTTCGCATTTGACCGTAATCAGGTGTATCAAAGATGTCCGTAAAAACCCCGCAATTTAGGCTCGAAATCACTTCGTGGTCTTTAAAAGGGTACAGTACAATTTGTTTCATTGGGTGTGAACTACGAGGGAACCATTTGTCTCACGAAAATTAAGCAAACGCTACATAAAAAAGGAACACAGCCGCTTGCACGCTGAAACCGAAACCAACCAAATTGAAGCAACCTAGTGGAGGCGAGTGCGCCAGCGCCTTCTATACGCCAGTCAGGCAACTACTGAGATGAAAAGGTCTGTACCTCCAACATCAACGTATAAAAGGAAAAAAGAAGCAGAGAGAGGACGGGATGAGAGCGCCGAGCTCTGATTGGACGGTTTAGTGGGTAGACGCAAAGGCTAGCCGGCTTTGTTTCCTCTACCTGTCTTCCTTTTCTACTCCAAACATAACGAACAAGAGCGTCGCCTGTTCCTCGCGCGGTGTCTCGCGTTCGAAGGTCAGACGCCGACGTTCCGCGTTCGAACGCGTTTGAACAGCGAGCAGAAACAAAGGCAGATATAGCCTTCACGCCTACCCACCATCTTTCGATCAGAGCTCGGCGCTATGAAGGGCGCGTTCATATATCTCTACACAGTTAACCCTAATACGAGGCACCACACCCTTGTTCTCCCCACAAGTGAAATTATCGGAAGCCCTTCACTCTGATTCACCTTACGACGGACCGCAACACGAGCTAACGAGCCAACAGAGCCCATCCATAGCTCGGAGAGTCACTTGACTTCCGGTAGGTTGTAGCGACGCGGGGAGCGTCACTCGAACCTACCGGAAGTCACGTGACGCGCTCCGAGCTATGAGTTGGCTCCGGTAGCAGGTAGCGTCCGTTGAGGTCCAATGTAGGTGAGACGGAGTATAGTGCAGTACGATGTCCATACATGCCGGGTACTACTAACTTAGGAGGTAAAAGCTGATAATATGAGATAATATGAGAAAAACCGCAGATGCCGTGTTCGCGCTCATTCTGAGACCGCAGTGTGTATCTTCTTCAATTCATTACTCCAGAGGTGATAAAACAACCAAATCAAATTAGCACTGCAAAAGCTGGTTTATACACTTGCGCTTCGGCAGCAATCGAGTGCGCTGTGCAGCCTTGTGCTCGCTTACGACGAGACAACACACTGCCGCCATCTATCGGGTTGCCCTGGAACATTTAAGTATTGCCAATATTTGTTTTTCGTGAATTCTTTCACCACGAAGTTGAACGAATTCTGACAACGTAATATGCGACCATTTCTTCTAGATAGCAGCAGGTACATTAATCTCGTTCACAAATTCTGCAAAACGCTTATTCACGTTAAATGCATTTTCAGGGCTACCTCATAGATGGCGCTGCAGCGTACCAACGTCTTCTCTAAAGAGCCTAGATTGTAGAGTGGGTCCACCTCAAATCATGAGAAGCGTTTGCAGTTTAATGGCGGACGCCTCCGGCAGAGATTGGTCGGAAGTGCGCATGCGCTGCGGTTTCGCGTGGCAAGGAGGACAGCAGGCGGAAAGGCGGGAACGGACTCAGACGATCAACGCGTTCGTCACCTCCTCGCAGCTCGTACTGCAAACGCCACCCATAAACCGCGTGACCCCGTTCGAGTTGAAACTGTAAAATGCACACGGTTATAACAAAACGCAAGTGTGCACCAGTCTTTAGTCATGTCGACATGTGGACTGTGATAGGAATCCGGAATCAGTGTCTGATAATCAGGGAGTTTTCGTAGATCGTTCTCGCCGTCCTGCAACGTTCTCCGCAACCCGCTACGATACCCGAAACTCTACAGTCAAGGCCATTGGCGCGCACGCGCAGTACGGCCTCTTTGTTGCCGGAGGGCTTAGGGGAGGGGGAAACGACGTCTACGAAAACTCTCTAATAGAGTACCTCCGATACCCCCGAGAACGATACGCGATAACAATACGAGGAAAGCGCAACGGCGTTCGTTATTGCGTGTGGTTATCGGAGTCATCGGATGAATTTACTAAAGCTCTCTATTGCCCGTTATGCGGAATGCAAGTTCGTCTGCTTCTATCGCAGGGGGGTTGTGGTAACGTCAGAATGCCGAGCTCTGATTGGCTCTGATGGAGGGATAGTGGGTGGACTTCAAGGCATGCTAGCATTGAGGTCTACCCACTATCCTTCAATCAACCAATCAGAGCTCGGCGTCTTTCTGACGTCACCACAAGCCCCTGCGATAGAAGCAGACGAACTTGCGTTCCGCATAAAATCAAATATTAGGTGACCGTCCACGAGGAACAGTAAGTTGGAGATGTGCTCTCACCTGGTGCGACAGGTTGGGCAACTGCGACCTCCTGGGCTGACGGGGGTCGGCCGGCACCGGCTGGAGGGACGAGTACTGGCGGAGGGTCGGGGGGCCAAGATCCAAGGCCGGAACCCCCGGAGTGGGTCCTGCTGGGAGTCGATGTTGACGCCGGGCCCCGCCGGGCCCTCGGGGTCTGCGCCGCCCGACAGCCGACACCCGGACGCCGCGCCTGCAGGGGAGAGACACGGTCATCCTCGAGCCTCGGGGTCTCACCAGAGAAACATTCAACAAACCATGCTGACAGACATACATCGAGTGTGTTAGCATCAGGCTTGTACGCAAAGCGTTACAAGGAACGCCTTACTTGTATCTAAATACTTTTTTTCGGTAACGGAGGACCTGTACTTGCTGCCACATCAAGAAAAAACAAAGTTTCGCGCAGTGTTCATACGCGGCGCGAAGCAGTTCTTAAGAGATTTGATTGTTGGAACAAGAAACTATCCTTTAATCGTTTTAAACGTGTACGACTCGATAAAATAACACATCCAATTTAAATGCACCCACAATGTCCTAAATTCACCGCATAAAAGGAGAAATTAGTAATGGTTCATGAGAAGCCAGGATTTTTAAACTACGGTTCTTGAGATGAACAGCGAGTATAGTTACTTTTATAAGACTAGGAACGAGTAACGCATTTTCTTTAACACTGATAAAGTAACCAGTAACCGTATTTAGTTACTTCTGAAGGGAAACGTCTACAATCCAAGTACCCAATCTAGGTCCTCACCCCAGCTAGCGCCTGTCATTTCCACGGCGATAAAACGCGCGATAGAACAATGAAAATATGTGCACCAGATATGTCAGTATAGCCACACTGAATGAACGCGCGAAAACTCGAGGAATTATTAACGGCGACAAATAATGGAAGCGGCTACTGCTTCATAAAAACGACACATTCAGAGTAACGAGAAAACAACACGTTACTGTCAAGCTGAGGTAACACGTTCCCCAGCTTGAAAGGTAAAAAGAAACGTACTTGCTATAAATCTAAACCCCGAGACAAGGAGAAATAAAATAACGGACAAGAAGACACGTACTTAAGTTATAGTAATTTTTTTAGAGAGTAACGAATAACGGCATTTAGTTATTTTTGTATCCGTAACCTGTACATGTCTGGTTAGCGCATCGCAGCCCGCACTGCAGGAACCCAGCGATCCTGGGTTCAATCCCCACCCCTGCCCGTTTCGATCTGGATGAGCATCGTATACCTGCGTGCGGTCGTGTCTACTACTGCGTGATGCGGGACCTCAGGATAGCAGCGGTACTTGTGCAGCGGAGACCCCATGCAAATGCTCATTATGCCTGACTATACCTTCCCGCTGTCTCAACAAACACACAACACATTACTCTTTCCGATTCTGCCAGTTTCGCTACGAATGAGAATCGTACCGGCGTGCGTTTGCGCGATCACTACCGCGTGACGTCCGCTGAAGAACTCAAGCTAGCGTAACGAACTGGCCCAGCTTCTCCAGCGAGGCCAGAGAGCGTATCGCGAAAACCGGGTGAAGGAGCTAAAGAATGCTATCGTATTAAAAAATCTCAGTGCGTATAAAACATGGCCACCTATACATATACACGGTCTGTTTCGTAGCGATTGAAAAAAGTTTCCGAATAAGTTCGGAAAAAAAAAAAAGTCAGTGGTTCGTCACAACTTTCTAGAGAGAGGGAGAGAGAGATGCTTCCAGCACGGGTTCGTCGCCTTCCGTCGTGCTTCGCTCGAGGCTGCGAGAAACCGAAGCATCATCGAAGCATAGTCGAGGACAGGTCAAGAACGAAGTGGAAGTTGTCCCACCCTTTCCACTTTAGCAGAGCGAGCGGTGGAGAGGAGGTCGCCCCTCTCAACGCTCGCTCTGCTCAAGGGGAAAGGGTGGAGGAGCTCACCTCGTTCTGACCTATCACCGACTATAGAAGCTCATCCTGACAACTGCAATACTCTAATTCTCTTTAAGCTCTTCCCTTACGCGTTCGGACTTCATTCGACACTATTCGAAGAAGACAAAAATGCTTTCAAAAAAAAAGCTTCACAGTTTTGTTATATATTGAAAGTAAATGCCTTATTAAAGAACAAGAGGGAGAGAGAAAGAGAGAGAGATAGAGGGGAAAAAAGCAGAGCGCACACCGGAAATTTAAAGAAGAAAAAAAGAGATAATACGATCTCCGAGTAGCAGACGACGTTTCCCGCGGCGTAGCAGACGCGATGCTGGCAGCAGCCGGCACGGCAAGCGCTGTTCTCCATCCATCTCCAAGCTGTTTCCTCTGTACCGGGTTTTTGCTTCATACCGAAGAAACCATTCAATCGAAACAATCACAATCTGCCTGGCCGGCCCAATTAAAGCACAAAAGCCGGAATAATGCCCCCCACCCGCCCAAACTCAATCGAATTACACTTTGTCTTTCGCGCGCGCGTACGCGAGCGCTCTACAAAGAACCGTTTGTTGATTTTTGTTTCTCTTTGTTTCTTTAGAACTCTCCATGTTTTTTTTTTTTCAATTTTACACGCGCTTTTACTTTTTTTTTTTATTAGGAGGCGTGTGCTTTTTTTTTGCGCACCGAGTTCGTTATCCAAATGGCCTTTACGTAAAGTCTGGGAACAAAGGAAGCCGCCTCGAACTTTAGATAACGAACCCGACGGACGGAATCGTCGAAGACGCGTCGCTCTGGAGAAAGTATTTCCGTGGTTCCCAAGCAGGGTTGAAAAATACGACTGTTTCTTGTTTAGGTACAACTCTTTCTCGTTTCAGCGAATCACCGTCTTCCTTTCGGCGCTTTATGAATTATAAAGCTTCAAATGATTACAACGGCGGCAGTCTCCCGTTCCAGGCACGTATTTCGCGAAAGAACCAGAACGTTCCAGAAGTTCGTTGTAAAAAAAAAAGATTGCTATAAGAGAGATATTCGTTATACGAGAGAAATTTGTTATAAGAGAGAAAATAGTTATACGAGGAAAATTCGGTTTAACAGAAAATTTAGTTAGAAGGAATCTGGAATAAACCAAAAGCTCGTTATAAGTAAAACTCGTTATCGAGAAAATCGTTATAAAAAAAAATCGGTGAGCGTGCTCTCCCGTTAATTTTTCGAGCATATATCCGGAAATATTTTAGGCAGCCGAGCAGGCTGCCGTGCGCAGGAAAACAGAACAGCCGTGGCCGATCCTAACTCAGTTGATATTGCGGTTTCTCCACGTCGCGTGCGCCAAGACGAGATGTCGCTGTTTCTGGACACCCCGAGGTCATTTGTCAGCAACACTGGCTTCGCGTGGAGATTACCCATAGTTACTTTCCCTGGGTTGGAACCTCAGCGAGAAATGGAGGGCTCTCCTCGCATGACCCTATCTTCATGGTCACAGTGCCTAAAGCTCGACCTAGTACGGGCCTCGCGCTTCCTCGCTTTCAACAGTTGAAAGATTCACTGACGACAACGAGTATTGCAGTTGTCCCGTGTCCAGGAAGAGCTTCCTATCGATATGCTTCGATTATGCTTCGATTCCTCGTGAAACCTCGCGCGTACGCGCGCAGCCGAAGCACGCCGGAAGGCAACGAGCGCGTGCTGGAAGCATCCCAACGAGACGCCATCCTCACGCCTAGCCACCGTTCTCCCCTATCAGCGACTAAACGAACGTCGACTTCTAAACTTTGCAGCGCCAATGTCAGCGTCTGTCCGTGGCCCCGTGACAAAATTATACGTCATTCGTGGACGCGTCAGGAGTGTCGACAGGTAATTGAGGAGACGTACATTGAAGTGTCCAGAGGAACGACACGGGGCGGACAGACCGGCATTATGCTCCTTCGTCCAGCCCCGAGCTGACAGTGCGGTGGAAGCTACGTGTCCGTTGGACCAATCGTACGTCTATCTTTTGGCACGTGATCACGCTCTCGCCCATACCCACGCGCCGAGAGAATGGTCAGGGGATGAAAGGGTGGCGGTTGATTGGAATGGCGAGCGCGGAGCTTCCGCCGTACAGTCAGTTTAGGGGTAAACAGAGTCTAGTGGAAGTGTGGGCGGTAACGCCGGGCATCAGAGGAGTATTGTCAACCGAGCCTGGGTATCGAATTTAGGCGTGAACTAACGCGATCTAAGAGGCTTAAGCTCAACTTTGTACACAGTCGACGGCCGCGCTACGGGGTGGTATTATGAACGTACGCGTGTCGTCGACAGATCCTTTTAATCCCTCTCCCTCTCTAAAAGGGCCATGCCACGAACCGTAAACAGACCTTCCAGCTCAGGTCTTAAATCCTTAACACCAAGCTCAACAAGGAGGGTATCTATTCTACACGAGTCATCGCAAGCACGACCAGCCCGAATGAGATTAGTTTCTTTCCATTCAACTCGGTTAAAGGGATACTGAACCAACCATTGCAGTGTCAATAATAAGTGGCGCACCATCTTTCCACGAGCCAGCAGCCACCGTTACGCGCGAGCGAATGCAGCGAACTTGACGTCATAGGCCTCCATTTGAAACGCATGGTATCCGAGCAAAGGAGAATAAAGAGGGGCTTTTCATCCCCACAAGTGAAAGCTCCGTGCTTGTTAGGCCAATTAATCGCCTACCTTTTACACCAGACCCCACTGTGGAGATGAAAAGCTTGTCTTTATTCTCATTTTGTCTGGAGCCCACACATTTCGCTGTTATCCGAAGCATGAATGGGGTACTTTGACCTTCAAATTCGTTGCCTGTGCGCGCACACCGGCGGCTGCTGGCTCGTGGAATGGATCGTACACCACTTGTTATGAACACTGGAACGTTTGGTTCAGCCTCCCTTAAAGCTTCAGCGCCTTTCTATAATGTCTCTAAGAATACGTAAACCGATTCATTGTTCAAAATGTTGCCCCTTGCCGACGACTTCGCTCAAAAATGACGTCGAGCAGCCAGGTAAAGAGGCTGGGAGAGGGAAGAGCGCTAGTCCGTTCCGTTTACAGAGGTTTTGCGATGAAGGATTTGAATAAGAGACCTACGTAACGAATCATTCGCTTTTTTTTTTACCATTTGCTTCTTCAAGAAGAAAAAAAATGGGAGTGCGCAGGAAACGTTCGTGTTACAAATGATATGGTAATACAAAATGAGGCTCAATGTTAAGAGACCCCATCAAGACGGCCGTTATTTGACCTTGTTGAGAATGCGGCATGTTTGCTACCTATCGCAGGCAAGCAAGGAAAAGGGGCAAACGGGGACTGAATTTCAAGATGAAGGAGAAGAAGCTTTACTGGAATTACTAGTTACTAGTTATCTGAAGCTTTATCTGAAATCACGGGAAATGCTTTTCCGCCTTCCACAGATGTTTAAACAGTTTGCGACAGACAAAAGCAATATTACATGAGCTCCTACAGCTAACAGCTAACACCGAATCTAATGCTGAGGAAGTCGCACATTTGAATCATGACGATCGTGCAGTTGCGTCTGCTCTGCATACGAACCGAAATGGCGGCGCCCACAACAATGTCGGGGAACGGAGTGCCGATACTCTAAGCGCAGCTCATTTAGTGGCTCTAGACAGATATCACAGCGAGTTTCACTACGCCACCGTTGCCGTCGTGCATCGTGGGAAATACTTTGGACACGCGACAACAGAGCACCGGTACGAGCTGTTTTCCGGGCCCCGGCATCTGCCTCCTATGAACTACAGTTATGGCGGCGTCACGCATGCCTGGAGCGCTTAGGCAGATTCGCAAAGACGCCATAGTGAGTGTTTGGCCAACCGTGGGAAGCCGACAGTGACACATTTGGTCGGGCACGTCGCCAAGAAAGCCTTTTCAAATGCGCGCCATCCAGTAGATGCTGCGCCAATAGACCTATTGCAATATTACCCAAGCATCAAGGAGAATGCAGGGATTGGTGTTCCCCGCGCCACACGCGCACGCCTTCCCCGTAGTAAACGATTCTGAAGTAAATAACTAAAATAAATGGCATCTGACGAACGCGCGTGCGAGATGCGCATTTATTTTAGTTATTTGCTTCAGAAACGTTGCTACTGCTGGAAGGCGTGCGCGTGCGGCGCGTGGGAACACCAATCCCTGCATTCTCCTTGATGCTTGGGTAATACTGCAATAGGTCTATAGACCTTTGGACCAGGTATCCGAGCACCAAGGAGCATGCTATACTCCGTTTCACCTTATGTCTAGTACCGCAGGCGAAGCTAGAAGCGCGAGCTCATAGCGTTGGCAGCTGCCCTTGGTGCACGAGAGCGTGTGCCGCCGTGATGGGCTTTCAGAGCAAGGAGCTCGCGCTTGTAGCCTTTCCTGCGGTACAACACAAGGCTGAAACAGAGTATAGTAGTCGTCGCTGCACGTGCTGCAGCAGCAGCCGTTCGAAAGCCGAAAACAAGTGGAATCTTGCACGCGCCTTCGCTAACGCCTTAATTTGGTTATTTACTTCCAATCTTTTATACGGAGAAGGCGAGCTCGTGCGTCGCGTAGACTTGCATTCCCTGCATTCTCGTTGATGATCGGGTACTATTAACCGCGTCCGACACTGTTTGGACGCGGACTCTGTAGTGTGCACACGGAGCAACAATGGCGACTGCCGATGTTGCTTCGTGGAATTTTGTGAAAAGGGTCTATTGGACAGGATGTTGAACAGCCACACCTCTAGCGGTTCACTTTAGCTCTGGGGACAACGAAGAAACAACTGTACTGGTTTGTTTCTAGCGCAGCGTTCGGCTGCGACTCAGGTTCAATCGGTAAAGCACTGATTACAGAGGAGTCACAACCGAAATGCTGACGCAGCACTCGTGCCCAATTCGTGTTCCGCGCTCGATCGAGGTAGATGACACAGAACATAGGGTGCACAGGCCTCGTGTTGGATAAACACCGAGCTTTGAGAACAGGGTAGAGAAAGCGGACACTTCCTCCGAATGAGCGAGCCTCCGTACGGTTTTCGTCGTGAACGCCGAAAAACGTAATCTCATCTGTGCGCTCGTGCCTAGGGTTCTGTTGTTGCCGTTCGCGGCAAAAAGTGTGCGTCACGATGGTACTCCCTATGCGTACAGGGATAGAGTAGCGTTAGGCGGACCGCGAAGATTAATAATAATAAAAAAAAGAATCGTATTAAATGCCTATCTTCGGCTCCCACCTAGGGAAGTTTGGGAAAGAAAACTGGGTTCGAAAATTCACCCATAGACGCTGTCACGCAAAGAGCTAGTTGAATATTACAGGGACATTGACACCCCCCCCCCCCCAAACATTTTTTTCTGAATTTTTGCCACGTGCCACGTGCCACGTGGTGTCAGAAGACTACCCAATCAATATTTTGCTGTAGCGTCCCGTATAGTTTTAATAAAGTAAAAAAGAAGAGCGCAACTGCTCGAGACCGAAACTGAACTGGGGAGGAAGAAGAAATACAGAGGAGGAGAGCGTTGCCAAAAATCACGTGGCTGTGCAACTTTTTCTAAAAGTTTGTTTTCAATTGACAGTGTTAGCAGCTTTTTAGAAGCCACAAAAATGGGAATAATTTTTCGCGGCTTCTATGATTATATTTGGTGGTTGTGTGTAAACCATAGAAAACGGCCCGTGACCACGAAGAAGAGAGTGAGCGCGACTCAAACCGGCCAGATCTCGATCGGTGGTTTTCGGGCGGAAAAGAAAACGAATTTCGAGCCGCAAATTGTGTTCTGGGCAGTTGGACCCTCGTATGTCGTGTACAAATAAAAGCCTTGGGGAGCCTAAATACCCTCTCAGTGTCCCTTTAAGTTACTAAGCGGCTGAAAACACTGACGCAAACTATACTCATTGATAATTTAAGAAACGCGGGGCTTATGTCCACGCGTCCTTGACTTGGGCGTTTTATCGGCCAAGGCGATATCTGAATGACTACGAAGCGATTTGAGAAGGTTCTCGGGACTCGGCAAGACCGGAGTTTCTTAGATTTTCACTAACTAGAGACAATTCAAGAAACTCCTGGCTCATTATGTTCTTTGCCGTTATTATCGGCACTCACTGACAATAAGGAGCGATATTAAGATGCTCGAAACGCCCGGCGTTTCTTAAATTTTCGCTGACTAGAGTATGTCCGTTTTGTGTTTCGAACTAACATAAACCTCAAAATTCCCTTTGGAAGTCGCCAAATGTTACGTTGCACCAATCGCAAAAACTCGAAACCACGAAAAAAAAATGTAATAGGAAAACAAAAAGAAAGAAGGGAAAGCTTTCTGGCGCTCGAGTCTTCCAGTGGGAGCTGAAAAGTAAGAGATGAATAGATGGACACATACAAAAACGGAAAGGAAAAAAAAAAAGATTGTAATAGACGGTGCTCGAATTCGCTCGTCGAAACAGAGCGAACGCATTAATGGTAACGCCGATAATAAATGATTCATCACGAACAGTCCCGCACACGCTCTATGTAGCTTACCGCAGTAAAAAAGCAGATACGGTATGAAGCGAATGTGACGGCTCTTTTTATGTTCGCATTTATATGACTGTATAAATAAATACGTCTACGCACGAAGCCAGCGACAATCAATAATAGGTACTTCGCCGAATGCAACAAGAAATTGATACAGATAAAAACCAAAAGAAATGGGAGGTGGAGAGATAATACTGCCGTTGTCATGAGTGAAAAACGAGGATCTGGATTGCACAAAACCTTGGTTCGCCGACCAACGCAGTGCTGGTTTCAAACCGAAACGAAATACCTTACTGTTAAACTTTTATAGATTATCGAAACTACTTTAATTACTCTTTGGCAGAAGCAGCTTCCAGTAAGATGGTACGCTCACAACTTGTTCCATCTCCACCCCTGCCCGTTTCTATCTGGATGAGCATCGTACCAGCGTACGGTCGTGTATCATTACTAAGTGATGTCCGTTAAAGGGGTACGGAAACCAAATTCTGGAGCTCGTTTCTTCGCTTCAACATGACGTAGGTTTACGTAGAACTTCGGAAACATCACCATTTCGTCTGAAAACGCAAAAAGACACATTTTAAACTGAAGTAAACGCTAACCAAAAACCACCTCGTTGTTCGTTAGCTTTGGAATCGAACATTTAGAACAAAACATACAGCCATCCGTTTGAAATACGACTGTGGGACTGTCATTAGCAGATAGAGTTGATCATGCTTCACTTACTTCAGAGCGTGAGAGGTATATTTTAAGTTTCGATTCAGTACGCCTTTAAAGGCGACAGGCGCAGTGATCAAGCAGCGGCTACATTTGTCATCGACAACAGAGAAGCCAGACGACCACTGGGGCTGACTAACCCTTCCTGAACAAAGAACAGAATTATTTATTCCCCTTTTTTTTACATTACCAGCGCCTCTAACACGCCGCAAAATAAATCAACAAAATATATTGCGTTTCGATTAAGATGCACTTATCGCACTTCCGCAATGTTTTCACACTTGTGTCCGTGTGCGCGTGTGTACGTGTTTCATATCCTTTGTAGAAAACAAAGCCTTGAATGGATGTCGCAATTAAAAGCAATCATGGTCGCAAATTCTACAACAAAGAAACAATACTGAAAACACCAGTATATAACACTGATTGAATGTAAGACGAAACGTCAGCTGCACACAGAATCCAATTGTATTTGGCGTGTACATTGCACCGTTGAAGCGCTGATGGAATCGTAGGTTGTTCGTAAAATCACCCAAAATATAAAAAAGCGACACAAAAACAAAATCTGACCTTTAGAAGGTGAACAAAGAAAGCCAGTCGCAAATGCGAGGACTGTCAAACAATCCCTCGAACACTGTCCGACTGAAACTAGGTATAGTTGGATCAATTTGGATAACCTCTACATAGAAACTCCATTAAGTGAAAGGAGCCTTAGTATACATTAGAAAGAAACAAAAGAAAGCAAGGGTCTCTTATCTCTCTCATCGTAAACAATAGGATGAAGCAATTCAAGTAACAAAATCAGAACCACGACAAAAAAAGAAAAAAAAACTTGGGTAGTCAAGAAGCTATAACGTGCACTCAAATCGACTATCCCGAGAACGAAGAACAAAAACAGAAAACAGACAGGCTTTATATAAGAGACAGACAGAGACAGCTCAGAAATGTTAGGCCGAATTGGGATTCGGACAAACGCCGATTCCGTCCGACTGCAGGGAAACAACCAATTCCCACACGGCTTTGCGTACAAAAATCACTGGCAGCGGCAGCAGAAGTAACAAAAAGCAGCACCAGCAGCTGCTTCGTCCGCGTGAACAAACGTCGCCGCCACCTCCGCCAAGAGAAGAAGTGCCTCCATCACACACGTCCCAGAAGCCGGCGAAAGACAAAGGCGGAGTAATCTGTGCCGGGGCTTAATTACCAGGCCAATCGGAATGAAGTGCCTTAGCAGACGGCAGCGGCAGCACCCGCGAACACATTTCTTCGTGCGGAGAAAGGCGCGGAGGAACACACACAACTAAACACAGAAAGCAGACGAACTAGCCAAAAATGAAGCGTGCACCCTGAGAGCTGAAGCCGAAGCTGAAGTCAGGGCCAGAGGCAATCCAACGAAGAAGTCGGCCCACTCAAAGCAGACGGTCATAAAGAACAGGCGATGAAAGGGAAGTCGCTAATGGCACTCTTTTGTTTCGAAGTCGGCGCGCTAACGAAGCGAAGTAATCCGTTTCTGCGCAGTCGATCCCCAGACGCATTTTCGTACGTGGTGTATCGGCGTCGAAGCTGAAGTTCGTTGTTGTTTGCTTTGTAGCAGGTTGGAGTCTTAACGCGAGTTTTTCGGGGGGAATGGCATGGGTAACGAAATGAGCAGACACTCGCGTTCGGAAAGGTCTCGAACGTCGTCACATTTACCTTAGGATAGAGAAGTACGTTGAAACTGACGTATCGGGCGTCCACGAGAAAACGGAACCCTGTTTTTTGTACCGCAAAAATAAACGACATTGCGGAGAGCTCGAACTCCGTCAGAACGTATTCCTAGCCGTTCGAGCAAGATGCCAAAGTTTTATCACCCACCGTTATTTTATTCAAAAGTTGTGTGATTTTCTTATATTTCTAATGGGAAAATAGGGCCCATTTTCGCCCGTTTTCGGTTTCTGCGCCTTAGAGCTTTTGACTCGAAAAGATCGTCTGCTAAAGACGCCGGCTCTCCGCGCCGTATGCTCGTTCGTTGGCGGCAGTTGGCATCGCGACCGCTTGCGCCATCTCTTGTCTCCCGTGGGAAACGGCACCGTATTGTTTGAAGACCGGTGGCTTCGCTGCGTTTCCATAGGAGCTAAGCCTTTTTCTTTCTTTGCTTTTTCCTCACGTAAATTCGCTCTTTGCAAATTTTAGAAAAAAACAAAAAAAAACACCATTTGTGGGCGACGTTGCGCAAAATCGAAGCGCGATAGGTTAAGAAAGCGAAATTTGCGGTCGATTTAAAGAGCCTGGCCGCTACTTGGGACACCCGGTAGATCTCTCAGACAGACAATGGTTCCCCATACCACCACAAGATGGCACCAACGAGCGGAGGGTGCGGGCACCTCGTTGCGAAGAGGCAATTCCATCTCAGGGATAAGACTTTTTTCAGTATTTCCATTGAGACATTTCGCGCGTATACTACGTAGAGGGTCACTCTTTTCGTCGACCGCATTGCGCTGTGTTGCGCGCGAGCAGCACCTCGCCTGCCCATTGGCTCGCCGCAAGTGTCGCCATAGCAATCCATGCGTCGCAAGCCGTTGCAGTTGCACTATATCTGACTCGACGCAAGTGTGTAAATCGCCCTTTAGTACGAAAACCACGGGCTAGGTGGCGCGCACAAACACCTGAATTAAAAGGTCAGCTTGTTCAGCTGCATCCATCCATCTAACGGGACGAGCGCGCGAACAGGTTGTAGTTTGTTTTGTCCCTAACTGCTAGCCAACTTTCTAACTTCGGTTAATACGGAGCTTAACTCCATGAAAATTCGCGTTGAGCGGTTTTCAGTGGCTATAAACGGCGATGGGAGAAGAAGAGACGCCTCGCAACATCCGAAGTAGAAACGTCCGTCGTCGCCCTCCCCGGTTCCTTCTTCCATCACCATGACAACGCGTTCGAAACCATAACGAGGAATAAGGCGAGTCCTCGTCTCTTCCTCCTCCCCCTCCGCACATCGCCTGACACTTCCCGGCGCTCGCAGACTCCAACGATGATGCATCGTCCTGCCACCGCCGCCGTGGACGCCGTCGATGTCGGCGTTGTGAGCGGAGGCTGTGTTTGGGCGACACAGCGGTCGCTGTCCCCTCGTTGGTTCGTCTCGTCCTCAAATGTAAACAAGTCCGTGACGCCGCAACGCAGCGAGGAGCTCGCTAGGCACGCAAAAATTGATCGCGAGACGCCATGTTTCAGAAAGAACGAGAATTCGGAGATGGAGAACGCTGGCTCGGGTTTGAGACACTGATGTCTATTGTAGTAGGCTGGATCGCGGATCGAGGCCTGTCTTCCTGGGGCGGAGTGGCACCACCGGCAGCCATCGCTTGACACCACCAAATGCACCAGGCTCTATGGGGACAACGGGAAAAAGTGCCGTTTCCCCTCGTTTCTAAGTTGTGTTCGGCCATTAAATGTTTTGGCATGCTTTTCGGGGAGCACGTCGGATAGCTTGCGCAAAAACATTAAAACTGACAGCCCTCGAAGTTCTTATAAATGTTTTGTGGACAACAATGACTCCTCTGGTCGAAATATGTAGTGGAGCTCAATGAGACAAGAGTTACCTAGCTGGAGTTACTGCGTAGTCGGTGGCGGTTTCGATGATTTGGGTTTAGCAGACGACAAGCTTGAATAATTGCTACCCGGCACTCGCTCACTCCCGGAAAGCCGCTGTCAACGTGGAACCTTTTCGACATTCATCAACTTCTGGGCTTCCCCGAGGACGGCCTTATTGACGGCAAGTTCCTTCGTTTACTCCACTAACGAGAGCAAACTTGCCAGCTCAAACGTGGGGCTCCGGCACGTTCGATTTTTTGGTGGGCGTTCGAAAGCCCGATAAATACACATTCGATCTGCAAACATCCGATATAATGACCGCAGCGCATCAGAAAACATTCGCCTTCAAGCACCGCTAGAAGCTTCAATAATCCAACTTTTGTGTGTTTCTCCTATAGATTCGCGTGTATTGCCCGGTGTCGAGCAATGGCCACCGGTGGTGCCACCGACCAGAACCGTGTCACCGACGGGTCCCCGATCCACGATCCAGCCTGCTACAATAGAGATCGGTGGTTTGAAAGACGGGTTAGTTCAATAAGCCTGTTTCACTGGCCCAGGAGGCGCTATGGCGTCCTCAAGACGCGACCCCAAGAGAGGCGCCTCCGCTAGCGTCCGCGAGACGCGACCATTTAATGCTGACGTGAAGCAGCGTCACGAGCGTCCGCCATGCACGACCATAACCTCGTCTATACTCACAAAGCCTGGCAGTTCGACAACGGAGCCATAGAGTGCCCGGTCGCAGATTTGAAGTGCGAGGATCTGGTAGCACACAGAGCATCAAAAGCCATTTCTCGGGGAACCAGGACGCCAGCGCACAGCTTTCGCAGCGGCGAGGACCCGAAACACACTTGTTCGCTCGGGAGAAATGTGTTTCGGCGTCTTGCCGCAGCGGGGCGCCAGTCACGTGGCTCTCTCTCTCATTCGTTGTCTGACGCTCCGCTCCACCTTTTCCATTTTGGCGGCCGCTTCTCGTGGCGATCTGCCAGGATTTGTCAGTATACAGGAGGCTATGGCACGACCAACGGGCTAGCGTCAGTAAGCACCACTCCACGAGCACTAACGGAGCGTTTAAAAACACGCAGCGCAGCGTTACATCGCTTCAAACGCTCCGTTAGTGCTCGTGCTAGTGCGTCACTTTGGCGAGCAAATCGGATATTTTAAGGTCGCGTTTCTGTTGCGAGTTCAGTGTCTTTGTCGCTTGTGGGTGGGTCGGGGACCCACTAACGATGGCCTTCCTTGTCTTCTAGCTGCTATTGGTTCGTTCAACCCGAAAGAAAGCTGAAACGAAGCTGGACGAACACATCAAGGTTTCGAGCGCAGCTTTATTTTTTTTTCTTTAGTTTTGCATATTTTTTTTAAAATAAACAGTAGCTGGCTTCCTTTATTGACCCTGCCTCAACTCCAATTGATGCGCTGCCTGTAGCACGGCGCTTACAGGTGACAACGTCTTAGTTCATGTGCATAAAAAACTGACTTTCCATAAAAAAAAATTGTGTCTTTTTTATTATGCATTTATAGTTTTAACTTTGTTTTGAATGAAAAATAAAAGCTAATACCTTTTTGTCAGTGCATAAAAACTCCCATATTCAAGATCCCAATAAAGGAAGAAAAAAAAACGAATAAATGCAAATGTGTGGTGCGCGAACACTTATCGTCCCTCGCGGTAATTTTGATAAGGACAGAGATACAAAGGTCATTTATTTATTGACACGCGTAACCACGGAAACGACAAAGTAACGCGAAAAAACCGAATAACTGAGTGTTATGTTTTGTGAGCCCGTTTCACTAAGTATTTCTGAACATGCCGCCATCCGTGTGACAACAACTATGTTAACATCCGAAAGGAATCGAAGAGCGGCGGCGAAGAGTTCTCGCCACCGAGAGAAAACATGGCCGAACAGATCTCGCACTAAAGCGATACCGGGTACCGAGTGTCGCACAAATTACGAATGCATATTTTGTGCAAATTCGAGCCGTCCTGTATTCGAAGTTTGCGGGACAGATAAGGGCGCCGTACCGTCACGAAGCGTCGCATACTCGGACGTCGCCATGGCAGCGTCGATGACTCGGCTCGTCGGCGAACAGTGGACAGAGTCAACAAAAAACAAAACGAAGAAACAAAGCCACGAACGAAGAACAACCGCACAAGTTCTGAGAGGAGGAATGCACCTGGAAGCAAAGCTCCAAGGTACGGCGTGCATGCGCATGCACGCAGCAGGCTCCGATCTGCACGCAGCAGGCTCCGCGATCTATCGCGAAGCCCTGCTGCGCCCAAAGTACAATTCGGGACTCAACAGTAAACCAGCGGGCAACCCGAAACAAGAACTCATTGAGAAGCAGGGCGGGACAGCCATAATACTTGGATCTGACGCTATGTGATGGCGGCGCTCATCAGACAGAGAAAGCTGAAGATCTCAGGCAGCCGAAAGCTGATTCTCCGGTATTGGCTTACCTAGGCAATTTTTGTTTCCGAAAGTTATGAGTATACGTGATCTAGGATACTATATATTTCGGTGTTTCAGCACCATCATTAGAGGAAACGTTTCGGAGCTCCTGTGACAACCGAATCTGATAGATGGCTCTGACTTTCAAAAGCAGGGTTTCGAGCTTAAATTACGCAATTCAATTTTGCTGATAGCGCGCTTGCATCATTTTCGCTAATGTACGTAACGTGAGCTTATGATGTCAAAATGCGTGCTTGAAATCTGAGCAGCCGATTTTCGCATTACGTACGTCGACATAAATAAAAACAGTCCGAGGAAAACCACATACTGATGCTTCACTTGAACATGTGCGTGCGATTCTAGGAGTGTAGCATTACGCTTTGTTTATATCACGGGCACTTTTCATCGTCGTACGTGGTCTCCGAAGAGGAAATAATCGAAAATATGCAGAATTAGTTAAAGGTACTTGATCGAATGAAACAGTCTACGAAGCCGCCGAAAGACAAAATCTTTGGCTTTGCAATTAGCTCTCGGTTAAAGTAGTCAGATTACTTGATTACTTGAGATTAAAAGTAACTGACAATTACATAAAAAAAGATGGCTGCAGAAATTACTGTTGTTGGTTGTCTATGAATAGCGATAGCATTCATCATGTTTACCTTCTTTTGTTACGAGGCCATGAGGCTTCTTTGTCACAGGACGGCGTCATGGACGACGTCGAGGACGAGGTGAAAACCGACGTCTGGGACGACCTCAAGGGATTTAGAAAACTGAATTGGTGCATAGGTCACGTTACGCCAATTTTACCGCTAAATTTAGCGGGGAACCTGAATTCGTCTGGAGGTCACGCGACGTCAGGTCACCCGACATCAATTTTCCCGCCAAATTTAGCGGGTCGCATCGGCCAACGTGACATTGGCAATATTTCCGTGCCATTTTTAGCGAGGAAACTGATTTGGTGCATGACGTGCACGTGACTGAATTCTGCCGACTAAATGTTAGCGGGGAAACCTACTGCGCATTAGGAGGCCAGAAAGGTCCACGAAATCAGGGGGGCAGCTAAAGAATGCTATCGCATTAAAATAACAGTTACTTTTCTTCCATTACTTCAGATTTTCAAAAGGGCTCATTTTTCTGCGGGTTTGAAAAGGGGCCTTGAGTGTCCATTATTGGATTAGAAACAGCAAAGTAGAAAATCTTGTCAATCCACCAATTTCCGTAGACCGTCCTCCTGTCGGAGACATACTTAGATTCCTTGGTATGAAACTTGTAGAAACAGAGGGTGCCATTAGGAAGGGAAGGAAGTAACGGTGGCAGTTACTTCCAAAGGTGATCAATCAGATTACTCTCGCGATTCATTTGTAACAAAAGTAATCACACGATCACAAAGTTGCTCCAAAAAGTGATCAATTACGAGTAATCTGATTACTTGTCGTGAGTACCGTACAAGTCTGACTATGGAATAGAAACTAAACGTAGAATAGAAAGGAAACTAAACAAAGTTGCATTCTCTTACAATGAACAGAAATGCCGTTTTGCTATTTTCCTGTGCACATATTTCGTATTATCTCTAGGATTCAAATATCGGGCCTCGCATTCTAGTGTGCCTGTATTTGCAAGATAAATTGTTTCACTTTTTTGTTTTGTCTTTCAGCTAGGGAAAACACTTGCTGAAGGCGTTTAACATCATGCTTTTTCGCAAGTTTGTTTCACGTTTCTATTTGTCATTATTAAACAATACGCATTAAAGAAATATTATACAAGAATACAGCTGGCACACCAGTGCGCAGCTGACGAACAGGCTGCTATATATGACGTAGAAAATGCACGACCGCCGTTTTTACTTTCTTTTTAATATTTCAACGAGCTCCGAGTTGGTGTTTAGAAAATAAACGCAAAACTTGTCGCGAAACAAAGTTTACTAGCCCAATTTAAGGTATGTGGGTTGGTAATTCGAATTTTGCGAGGCGTGCCAAATGTTCTTAGGATCCCACCCAGTATTAGAGTATCGGTAGTAGTATCCATAGTTTCAGAATAGTCGACTATCGGTAGTACTATCGACAGTTTTTTCATTGTCGATATTTTTATTTGTCCTCCCCTATCGATAGTACTATCGATCGTTTTGCACTAAAACTCAAAACCAAGAAGTTCTAAGCGCAATAGCAACCGAATCTTTCGCTTTTCAGTTACCGACCGGATGAGAATCGGCAGGAAGGTCTTCAAGTGTTCCGCCTCCAGCGCGAGCTTTTTACGTTAGATATCACTTCGCTGTCTCGAGAGCTCAGACCGTGCACGCGCATTCAAAGCACGGCGGAAGGCGGCGAGCGCATGCAGAAGGCCGGGCATTCGTAAGAGACGCCCCATCGTTTTCGCCCACTCACAGAATGCAAGCCGCAGGGAGGTCTTGTTGCCGTTTTCATTCTGTCGAGTGGGCGAAAACGATAGGGCGTCTCTTTACCGATTCCCGGCCTTCGTTAACGCTTCAGCGTGTCGCGAGCTTCGAGCGTGCACGCGCAACCAAAGCACGGTCGAAGGCAGGAAGCGCGTGCTATGATGCATGGGGAAAGAGACGCCCTAGCGTTCTCACCCTGTGAGCGACTATAACATTGGCAGCTCGTGGGAAAGTTGGGCCAGACGCAGCGGCGATGCTCGATATCAGCGGGGAGACGCTCCTCCCAACAGCTGAAATAATAAAGTCGCCCGGACCCTAACGCCTCTCGCACCCCTCGCCGCTCAGCCCCGCTTTTCTGCAGCGAGGCCGCCGCAGTTTGTCCGTCTTTGCTCGATGAGTTGGCAACGTCTGGCCGCCCACGGAGCGCTTCAGGATGCGCTCATTCGCCGCCTTCCAGAAGAGACGCGGAGCCGCGGTCTGGATCAGCAAACGCGTGCTACAAACTTAGCTCATGGCTTGCCACGAAACAACCTAAGGAAATTGGGAACGGTCGCGAGAACACGAATATATTACCGAGTGATGAACAGCGGTCGAGTCACTTTTGGTGAAGCCACCGGAAGTTGCCACTTCGAGGTGTGAAAAAGTATAAACGTCATTTGAGTCAGCGACAATAGGCGATGGCGATTGTTGGCCTGGGATTACGAAAACTAAACCGACCCCGACATAGCTAAACAATGTGGTACTGTAAAACAAAACGTAACTCCAAATTACTTTTTTTTATTGCGCGTATTTTACGTGTCACAGGTTTGCAAGTGACGTGTCTACTACAGCTTATATGTTCCCGAATCATGTGTTCCCAAGTCATGTGTTCCCAAGTCATGTGTTCCCAAAATCGTGTGCTGCCAAGTCATGTGTTTCCAAGTCATCTGTTCTCAGGTCATTTGCAGCCAAGCGTGCAAATGACCCGAAAACCCTGAAACCTGAAATTGAGGGATTTGCAGCCAAACGTGTTAAAGAACTAAACGTGTCACCAATCTTTCACAGGTGCGTGCGCATTAGACCATGTAGTACCTTTCAAGTTCTTTTTGGCTGCAAATCCCACCAGTGTGCACTCATGGGTGTTGACATTGTGACGTACCGGATGCGCGTTAAAACGTTTTCTATGCGCTCGAGCAAAAAATGTGTTCAGTTACCAGCTCAAGCTAAACATGGGTCTTTCTAAGGTTGCCTCCTGGTACAGGACTTGGAAAATTAGTTTGAACCCCTCCAAGTGTGTAACTATGTCCATAACACTAAAGAAATACCCTTACCCTTTTAGCTACAGCGTAGACGGACATGCGCTTAACAGCGTCTCAGAATACAAGTATCTGGGAATTACCATTTCGAATAACTGGTCCTGGAACTCCCACATTGCTTCTGTTACCTTCAAAGCTACAAACTCTGGCAAATAAAACGATCACATAAATTCGCAACTCCCGAAGTTAGATTACTAGCATATAAAACGTTAATTAGGCCAACACTGAAATACGCACGCGCCGTCTGGGACCCCTACGCAGTCGTCAATATAGCTAAATTGGAAATGGTGCAGAGAAAGGCCCTGAGATTTATTTTCAATAAATATGGGCGGTACGATTCGCCGACATTATTAATGAAACAAACAGACCTGACTCCTCTCTCCACCGCGCGATAACTGACATGCTGAAAATTCTCTTTCAGATCATCACGGATTTCAGCGCTTCCCATCAACACAGACAACATGTTTAGCTTCTCCACCGGAACTAGCACTAAAGCTTCACACCCAAGATTACCTAAACAATTTCCAGGTCCGGATAAATTGCTTTAAAAATTCGTTTTTTCCACGGACTATATCCGAATGGAACAGCCTTCACCCCAGCATCACTAATTCAGATTCACTTGAAAACTTCCTGCACCGGCTGGCCGCCTTATTGCAAGCAACTTGCTCAATGTCAAATGTATTCATTTATATATATATATATGTATATACATATATATATATATATATATATATATATATATATATATATATTATTATATATATATATATATATATATATATACATACATATATATATAATATGTAACCCTTTAACGATGCCCCGATGTTTGGGGTAGTAGTAGAGTAAAATAAATAAATAAATAAATAAACCAGTTTAACATTTCTGGTTCTGGAGTGTTCAGCCATATCAACCATATCAAAATGTTCGCTATTCTTACCGTTCTTTTCCTGCTACTTGCATCAGCTGGTGAATTTGAGCTCAACCCCGTAAGTTCTGCGAAATTGTGAATCCCAGCGAAGCCCGATGTTCTCCGCTGTTTACAAACCAAGCGCGTGAGTGCCTGTCCGACAGTGATGCGGGGTTTATGTTGAGTACTCTTTTGTTTTCAACGGTATTTACGCAGGAGTTTTTCCCTTTTTCTTTGCTCCCTCAGTCCCACCTCGTGCCCATGTCCCTCCTTTTATTTACAAGCAACGGCATTGCCAAAATATTTCATAATCTTTCGTCATACTGTGCTGCCGGTAAAGACGGTCTATCGTCAAAAATATTAAAAATGGTAAATTATTCCGCCTCTGCACATTTTGTTCTTTTTCAGCAAAGTTTAGACACGGGCATCGTCCCAGCTGGTTGGAACTCCGCTATCGGTCAACCAATTTTAAATCCGGTATAAAATCCGACGCCTCTAACTATCGTCCCATCTCCCTTACAAGCGTGCCATGCAGGTAATTGAACATGTGATTTTTTTCAGCTATCATGTATCACCTTGACAATAACTTTTTTTTTCAAATCAGCATGGCTTCATAAACAAATAATCATGAAATACCCAGCTTTTTGAAATAGTCACTGACTTGCATTTGGATGTTCATGTTGGCATTCAAACTGACGTCATTTTCATCGACTTCGCAAAGGTTTTCGAAATAGTAGCACACAGTGGTCTACTTTTCTAAAGATATCGAACCTTCAAAACAGGCCCTTCTATTGTGGAGTGGCTATAAAACCACTCCACAGTAGTAGTTTAGTAGTTAGTAGTTTTTTACGTGGCAGAACCCAATCAGTAAGAATAAACAATACTCGTTTATCTCAAATTACCGCCAGATCAGGTGTCCCACAGGGTAGCGTGATTGGCCCTCTCCTATTCTTGATATATATATATATATATATATATATATATATATATATATATATATATATATATATATATAATATATACAGGGTGTTTCACGAAAGGTGGACAAATTCGATATTGCGAAAACTACGCGTCGCAACAAAAAAAGTCTTGTGTCGTTTTGGTCCTGGGCCAGGGGCCTATTTAGGAAAATTATTAAAGTCCGGGATAATTAAGTTGTTAATTATTTTTGCGTAATTAATTTTTTAAATATTGAGTTTAAGAGCATGGTTTCAATTAGAAAATTTCTCAGCATCATCAAAAAACACTAAATCAACAAATTGCAGAACGATAGAAGGCACGCGTAGCATTTTACGGCGTTCTAAAAAACCGCACAAATTCGACGGGTTTTTAAGTTTCGGTTTGCTATCGGAGCGCATCTCGACCCCGACGGCACCGCGCCCCTGTGGAGAAATAGTGCAACCAACCTCTGTTGCGCTGTCATCGCGCGACGCAGCAGACGCAGCAATCATTCTGGAGACCTGCAGGTACATATTTCAGCAAGAATCGATAACTCACACAAAGTGGAGCCATGTCCATCTCGTACTAATCTATTTTCTTAATTTCCGCTGGTGTTGTGTATTTCTGAGTGGAACGCTCTACCGGGATCTACGGCAACAGAACAGAATGAGCTGGCATTCAAAAAGAAATCTGATGACATGCTTTTAAATTCGCAGTTTGACTTAGAGTTGTGAAAATGCTTTGGTGTATTCAAGAACGTGTACGTGTCAGGTTTGAGTGAACGAACTTTTCTTTTAACGATGACATTAATTTTTAATGTAAGTTTCGTTTTTCCACTTCAAAAATTAAAAAAATAGTCATACCGTATATTTTTGTTGGAAGGTAAGGTGGAATATAGTGGAACCTACAATTTGGACAGGTTTTGTGAGTGGCAGGGATGTGCTATTTTATGTTGTAACCAGTCAAAGTGAATTTTAACATCGTACCAGTTATTCGTACTGTGCTTTTGCAATCATTTTTAAATTTCCCGCTCATGCAATGCATCCCAAAGGATGTCTTCGAGTTTCAATAAATTAAAGAAATACCGACTGGTTTACATACATGCCAACAACGTGTTTCTTTCTTTACTAATCATCAAATCAAGTTCACACACCAAAAAGACAAAGTCGACACATCTTTAGTGCAGCTTTTAAGAAAAGTACTGGTTCTAGATCTTTTAATCGAGCCCGCCACCACTTTTAACATAAAATGCGTTTTACTGGCCGAATTCTACCAAAAGGAACTGTCGAATTCGAGCGAAGCGTTAAACCGTTCAGTCGACCGGTACAGAAGTCACGCAAAAACAGTGTCACGTGACTCCCTGACGTCATGTAACATTTTGACGTCATAGTAGAACCTTTTTCCGATAGGATTCATAGCAAAAGGTTCATCGACCGCGTCGTGAACGTTCTCTTTATGGACCACCATTCCGCGCGTCCGTAAGTGCTCGAAAGGACGCGAGCCGTAAGTGGTACTTGGGTTCGCGTCGATGCTCCACCCCGTCTCTCCCACGTCGATAAACAACACCCCCGTCAAACCGCGAACCCGAGAGACAAAAGAGTTGCCCTCGGGGTTCGAAACCGCGGAGCCATCAACGCAATCGGCCCAGAATAACTCGGAACGCGGACATACGCAAACAAATAAATCGATGTAAGCAAGACAAAAAAAAAAAAAGAGGAAAAGTATGAACATAAAGAGCGTCTCGAATAAGACGACGAATAATACGTGCACAAGATATCGCGAGGATTTTTGAGGAAAGGTAAGGAGTAAGCAAATAATATAACATTCCCACACACGAACGCAAACGCGTAAGGAGCGATCGCGTATAAACAACCGTACGGTCACAAACAAGCAAGGAAAGCATGCAGACGTCTGCACATAACAAAATATTAAATAAAATAAAAAAACGTCCGAAAGGAGGAAACTTGGCGAAATCCCTCTTCTTTTTTTTAAAAAAGGGCTTCAGATCAACGTAGAGGGAATGAATGAAGCGAATAGTGAGTGCAGTTTACGCGAGGCTTCGAGTCAATGCACACTGTAGTTGTTTGCTTTGGCCCGGATTGTCAAAGCACGCAAGTACTGGGCGAATTTCAATGGATGCTTTTAAACGATTTTTTTGTTTGTCGTGAAGTCGGAACTTTTTTCGAGACTATACTCCAGAGGAGTGCCTCGGGGATGTCATCGTTTTCACGCCGATGCGTCGAGAGCGCAGATTGTTAACCCTTTATCGAAAGCTCCTCCACCCACGAGGATGAGAGACGGCCAACCGTGTTAGCGCATCGTTAACAATGGCCGGGCCGGGATGGGGGGGGGGGGGAGCTTCTACTCTTCCTTCCTTGTGGCCCTCACATTTTCATACCAACGCATTCCGACCCAGGCTCCCGACAAAAAACAGCAGCTGTTAAAAAAATAATTGAATTTACTTTGATTAAAGTTTGAGCTGATCAAAGAAGCACCCAGCACAGACATACCGCGTAGTGCGAGAAATACACTTGGTTCTCGTTTCCTGGTCCTGGAGGAAGGCTCCTTCGCTAATCCACCGGTGCACAGATTCTGACGCGTCCATTGTGCGGGAACCCCTTCTTGCTGGCTTATCTCCATTCACGTGCTCGCACAATGAACCACCCCACCGCCCGACATGCCCGCCTTTCTTTCTTTCCATCCTTCGTACATATTACGTATAAGCGTCAGCCATAACATAAACACGAACACAAATTATAGAAAGGATTTGCCGTGTTTGTCCCTTTCTATCCTTTGTGTTCGTGTTTATCTTCTAGCTGAAGCTTATACCTAATAAAAATCAAGATGATTTAAAGCATTATTCAAATCGTGATTTAACGCTGAGGCAGTTGCGCTCTGATCGTTTAAAGAAAACCTCTTCCGCAAAAATAAAGCAGAAAGAAAGTTGTATTAACGTTTTTCTATCATTTGATGCTCTCTATGTGCATTTGTTTTATACTCTCGAGACCGGGTATAAGGAAGTCAACGGGAATAGGAAATCACTTCGCTATATCCGCTATTTCGTTATAACCGACTTCGGTTATAACGAAGTGCAAAAGGGAAGGGGAAATCGGGATTGCTTCGCTGTAGCCGCTATTTCGTTTTAACCGACTTCGGCTATAACCAACCTCGAAAGTACTGGAAAAAAAAACATTATGCAAGAAATATTTGTTTTAGGCAGAACACGAGCGAAATGCATTGCTCTTCTGAGCAAATCCGATCACTGAGCTTTGTTTCTACCTTCCACCTCGTTCGTCAGTTACCTAACGCCCTAGTGCCAGCAAACCTTAACGTGAAAGAGAGAAACTAGAAAAAGTAAGGTCTTATTGCGAGCAAATCACAGCGCGAAAGAAAGCTAACTGCAAAAATTTAAGTTGTTTTTCTCTAGTATGTCTGGGGTTATATAAATAAAAAGTGGTAATTAAACCGTACTTTAATATTACAAGAATTGTCTCTAAATCATCGTTATCAGTGATCAGATGGATCGATTAATCTGCCAGGCTTAAAATTCACGCAGTAATACAGTCACTATTTTCTAGCTATGGGGATTTATAGCAAATTAATCCGATTGAAATAAAATAAATCTGATTTAATAATAATAATAATTGCCTTTATTTCATTCAAAAATGGGGGAGACCGAGGAAAAAAGCTGCTATAGAGCAGCTTGACGTGTCCTCGACCCCCTACAAACAGTGGTTGAGCAAAAAGTTGTTTTGTTTAGTTTTTAGTAGTTTTATTCGATTCTTCAAAATAGTCTCGGTTTTTTTTTCCCCCTGGCTTTCGGTGTGGGACAAAAAGTCGGTGCTTATGCGTCGAAGAAAACAGTGCATTGGATTCCTTCGAGAACAAGCGGGTGAGCGGAATGCTTTGGCAAAAAATGGGGTGTGGTTCTTGAAGGAAGCTTCGCGAACAGTTCAGGGGGGGGGGGGGGGGGGCTGCGCTACGAGTTAAAACGAAATCAGTCTGTGTGCAAAGATTTGTTCCCGCGAAGCTCGCGTTTTTATTTCCTTATCAAGACCAACTTTTCGGCCTTTTTTTGGCTTTTCTCGATTTTGATAAAATTGGCTCAAGGGCTAGTTTTCCAGGTGTATCGGCACGTACCGAAAATATAGAACCCAAGGCTCAAGGGCTAGTAAGTGATAAACATATAAGATGGGGCGGAAACGGCTACCAAGCGTAATATGCGAAATATATACAACCCACGATCAAGATGAAGCTTCATCGAGCAGTTCCTTCTCTCGCTTTCTATTTCTTTCTATCTTCCTTCTCCCAGCTCACATCTTTCGGCACTTCTAAAGACGGCCCGCCGAGCTAACTCTCCGTCGAGGTCATCGCGCCACCAGGCTCCCAAAACCCGAAGAACATCTGCGCGCCTCCGCCGCCAAACATAGCAAATCAGTTTGGCCCTCCCGTGGCACATATGACGCCGTCGCTAGACCGCCATAACCCACGACGGCAGCCGCAGCAATACTCCGTTCACTTCTCGGGCCGGCCGTGCGGTGGCAACTACGCACTCGCCGGACCAATCAAAGGCCTCGCTTTCATCACGTGACTTGGCTCTCTGCGCGTTGGTGTGGGCGGAGGCGTGATCACGTGGCGAAAGATGTCCGCACGACTCGTCCAACGAGTACACGTAGCTTCGACCGCATTGTTAGCTTGCGGGTGAACGGAATATATTATAGAAACGAAAAATGAAAAAAGACGACTCCGTCGTCTTTTCGCGCCCCCACTTCTCGTTTTATGAATCTGTCGTTTACGTATTTTTCGTTCTTTTCTTTCTATTGCGCAGGGGGTCTCTTGAAGATCAACCCTCGTTCCATCGGCCAAAGGGGTCTCCCCACAAGGACCTCGTATTGTGATCTCGAGTTTTTCCAGTCTCCGAAGACGTATCGCAGGCGGCTCTTTCTCTCTATCATTTTTTTTTCTTTTTTTTTTTGTATAGTCGATACGCTGTGCGCGAAGCATACACGCGCCCCCTAGCATCAACAAACTTTCTCGCCGGGTGCCTCGGGTAGATTAAAAAGGAAAGACGTTGCTGAAGAGGAGAAATTTCGGTGGGGGGGCGGTTGGTATCTTGACGCGTCCCATGACACACGCGAAAACGCGTATGTGCACGGTTTCGGAGGAGCGCACACCCTATTCATGGGTCATTTTTTTATTCCAATACGCTTCTTTCCTTCTGGCAATAGCATCAGACGCCTCAAAACACCAAACGAGGTTTGAGTCGTCGAGCTAAGAAGATCATTTTTCTCTTTCTTTGAAGGGGAGGGAGGGAGAGAGAGGGATATAGAGCCTTCATGTGAGTTGTGACCAACTGTTACTTGTAAATAGTGCATAGACTTGAGCTGGCAAATACTGCAAAACAAATCGGTCTTTTTATACGGAGATCGGAAGCGTTCCAGGGCTACTGATAGATGGCGCCACTATATTCCCTCGTAGTAAGCAACCATCAGTGGCTGCTACGCAGTCGAGCAGACAGTCTGATATTCCAGTGTAAACCAGCCTCAAATTCTCGTTTCACGAAAGCAACGAACAATAACAAACACAGCCGGCGGACATGTCGAGAACACTTTTCTTAGCCATCTTTATTTAACGCCTGCGCGTATGCTTCCCTTTCAAAAAAGCCGCAATTGAGAACGAGCGATACTGCGGAAGACCTTGTGTCGCCTAGGGAGCCTTCATGTGCGCTTTGCTAGTGTCGCCCACTCTTCGGTTCTTGGCGAGCAAGTATCGGCGCTCGCCGCGCCGACTAGGCCGGAATTGCGTGTCGGGCCTCATTCATTGAACCGCACCTGAAATCCATACGCCGTCGCATGCGCCCGCCGCAAGTGGCGCTGGCAGCAGCGGCGATGTAAGGTTGCCAGATGATTTTGCCGACTCGTACTCCGTCGCAGCTTTATTTTATTTTTTTTCTTCCATTTATCTTTCACCGATCCCTCAGAAAAGTCCAGGCTGGTCATCAGGGGACGCGAAATATTAATGGAACGTATAGATGCGGTTGACGAATGACGTTCGACTCTCCGTTGCTAGCGATCCGGCATGAAAACAGTAAGCGGTCCTTTTGGTTTTGTTCTCGCTTTGAGGTTTCTAGGAGGCACGAGCCATCTGAAAGTCAAATAGGCCCAGTCTCTACACGACAGAGTACCGGGCTCGATACGTTTTACTCTCGGACCCCTACAAAGAGAAGCAAAGTAGCACTACCACGCTCGGAGGTACGGAGCAAGCTGGCGGGGACAGACTATCGTTTTCGAATCCGCGAATGCGTGTCCGATCTTTCTTCTTTCTACACGATGGTCCTAATAAGACGGTATAAGGCTTATAATCGATCGGAACCAATCAAATTATGTGTGAGTGTCACGTGACGTTTGAGAGGGCGTAGCAACGTGCAACGTCCGTAGTCACGCGAAATATTCGCAGCGCTGGCTAGGATGGCACGTAGCATCCGCAACGGTTCATCGTAAGTTGAAACTTAGCATAAAGCGATTATACGGACGAAGCCAGAAATGCGCTTCGGGATTTTGAAATATATGCGGATGGAAAATTAAGCATGGACTGTTGGAGAAAGGCGTGCATTCGACATGATGGAGAGCCACGTCCGATTGCAAATTCGTCATAAGAGAAGGCACGGGTCCATGCGCCAGTTCAATAATGTTACCTTAATGGTGTATGCCGAGAGGCAGATATATTCGGCCGTGCGCTGGGCGAGCCGACAGTAAACAACGAGCGCAAACATGCAAAATACACATTGTTAGCGATCGATGGATGGATTGATGAATACGGCTGAAGACTTAATTGGGCGGCGACTCGCGCCACCTGGACATTGCTTTGTTTATCCTGCTTAAGGTTGAGCGACGCCTACTCACGAATCATATGAGCATGTCTCGAAAACAAACTGCACCCGAAAAAAAAAAAAGCTCCAGTCGCCAAAAAGCTGCTTTTGTTGCGTCTGCATACAGTTTTGGTTGTTCGTTCATTTGATATGATACGTAAGACAAAGAGAGAGAGCTCACATCATCCTAATTACCGGCAACTAAGGGCGTGCTTAAAAGTAAAATCGTACGTGCGTAGCTTTATGCTGTTAGAAGGCAGAAAGCTGCAGAAATTTAAGCTTTCTACAACACAATACAGATATTTTTTAACGCTGTTCCAAGAAAGATACTGTTGAGAGAAACCAGGTTTAAAGTAAATTTAGAAGAAAAACACACGTCTCACAATACGGAGCACTAACGATCATGGGAATGTCAAAAGCATCCGTTTCAGCACACGAAGTAGTTGCAACTTTGTTCTTCTGCGGGACAAGTTCGAAACGTTTTTAGCGGGGAAAAACACAAAAAACACGAACATGACATGGCGAGCCAAGCAGAAATAAAGTTAAACAATAAAGTATGATACTCAGTTGGATACACGAGGCAGAACACGTAAGGAAAGAGTGGCTACCAAAAAATATTATACGATAATAACTCTGCAGTTATAACATCCGGAGATCGCCCGACCCCGAAACACAGCGGGAGAGAAACTCCCAATCTTAACAAAGCAGAAACACACACAGACACAGTAATAAGGAACAAAATAGCAACGCCAACTGTAAAACGATGTTGGGCATTTTGCTACGACAAAAAGAAAAAAAAGCGCGTATGTCCTCTTTGGAGAAAAGAAATGTCGGCTTGTTAGCGTGATCCCATAGGCACCGCTGCATCGAGACCAACTCGCGAAAGAAACAAGACATAGAGGCTCACGGATAACAATAAAAGATGCGAGTGAACAACTTCACAACTGCCAAGCACGGGCAACAAGAATAGAAGGAGTAAGTGTATCCTTCCACTTTGTGTGCGCTGTCTCTGGGCTCTGCTCACGCAAGGAAAATGAAACGCAATGAGAAAGATGGAATAAAGGGGGAAAAATAGAAAGGCGAGCACTTCTGTCGAAAAATAGGACAGCTAATCAGGCCGAGGTGAAGATGTCAGCTGCAGCTGTCGGAACATGGCGGAAATGGGCAGAAGGGAGGAGAGGTAGGAAGAGAGAGAGAGAGAGAGAGAGGTGAGAGAGAAGAGAGACAAAGAGAGAGAGGAAGAAGTGACTGAGTAGAGAAGAAAAAGAAAGAAAAGGAGAGTTGTGAGAGAAAGAAAGGAGACAAAAGCGCGAGAAAAGAAAGAGAAGGAGAGAGAAGTAGAGATAGAAGTGAAGTGAAAGAGAAAAGGAGAGAGAGTAAAGAAAGAGAGAAAGTAGTGACAGAGATAGAGAATTGAGAAAGTAGGGAGAGAGAAAAGTGGGATAGAATAAAGAAAGAGGAGAATATCTGCGGTACGTGGAGAACAGGAAGCATGGTGTTTTGATCTATTTGTGCATAAAGGTCCGTTCACACACTTGCACGTGACTACGGGCGGCTGAGACAAGACCGGTTTGTAAGCCTTTTGAGACGTCCTACGACCGTCTGCATTGCTGCGCATACGGTCATAAGCCGCCCTAAGGCCGCGTTCACACTTGAGAAAAACTCTTGTCGCCGACCGAATTTATTGCGCAGAAAAAGACGGTGCCGTTCACATTTGTGTCCACCCGTCGCGTTTGTGAGGCTCCGGTCTCTCGCGGATATCAGCTTGGACCACCCCTGACTCGAGTAGTGTTCGGAAAGAAAAAATGCTTTCGGAGACTTCCTT
>JAZHYW010042111.1:0-15586 GCA_037355805.1 Ixodes ricinus | reverse complement strand
TGACGAGTTTAGAGGCCCAAGATTCCAACATGTCCGCTTTACGACTTCGTTTACCGTTACGTCCGTGGGCGCGGTCGACGCAAAGACCCGAGAAAGCCAATCACGAAGCGGCAAAAGTGATACGTCACTGCATTCGTAAACTTTCTCTGCGTGAATGCACGATCGGAAGGACCAATCGAGCGCAGTGAATGCTCTGTGATCATTGAGAACGAGCGTGTTGGGTGAATAGATACGAATACTTGAAAGGATAAAACATCGAGGACGGGGACGGAAACAGGACTTCTTTCATTGAGCAACAACATAGAATGGCACAAAATATAAAACCGCCCTCCAAAGGTTTCAACGTTCTCGAAGAAGGAAAGGAGAAAATTGTTAAAAAGGAAAGGAAATTTACTATAAATTATAAAAGTTTAAAAAGCGCTGGCGTCACGACGAGGTATCAGTAATCTAGTTATCTCTGGTGCTAGGAATTTGACCTCTGTCATTGTCAGTGATAATGAAGGTGCAGAAATATTGTTGTTGACAGTCCCCAAAGGAAATGTACTATAAATTTAAAAGTTTAAAAAGCACTAGCGTCACGACGAGGTATCAGTAATCTAGTCATCTCTGGTGTTAGGAATTCGACCTCTGTCTTTGTCAGTGACAATGAAGGTAAACAAATGTTGTTGGTGACAGTCCCCATGACAGTCCCCGTGGCGCCGGGACTTTGCGCTTTAGTAGTGCGTGTTAGTGTTTGTATGTGCTATGACTTGAAAGAAAATTTCGGTGTGTCATGTTATGACTTATGATGAAACAAAAATATGATACTGCAGTGCTCTACTTTTTTTGGTTTCGTGTTATTTGCTTTTTATGCCACGCCTTGAAGCATATACGATGCACAGATAGTAAACGGGTTTACGTGGACCAAGTCATGAATATGCAAAACTTCGGAGACCGAGTGCTGCATGCACTACCTTTAGTACTGAACGTTTTTTGTTTTGTTATTAAGTGCTTCTACTGCAACGTGTTTGACTGCCTTTGCATCGATCATAAAAACGCCATCGTGTATTTTCTTACTATAGTTCTAATGTTCAGCAGAATAAGTTTTTTCGCGTAGTACAAAAATAGTCAAGATATTTAATAACTCATTTAGGGTTGCACGAGATCAGGACGCAACGCTACTTCCGGTTCGAAAATCTTGCCGGAACTCGCCGGATTCCATGTTGGAGGCATTTGTCGCTGTTGTGCTATGTTTTATATGTACTTTGGGGCCTTGTTCACGCTGTAGTTTGTCCAATCATTCGAGGCTTAAAATGGTCAGTTGTGCCGTAATTAATTGTTCCAACCGGAAAAGTCAGCGACAAAATGGAGATACGGTCACCAGCATTGTTTTTTTCTTTCGAATTCTGGCAATTGTTAGGAACCAGGACAGGGCAACGCTAGAGCGATCGGTTCGATGGCGTAATGAATGGCTCCGATGGACACACCGGCACAACCTCGACAAAAAAGCTTTGTGCAAACCGAGGATTTGTGCACTGCACTTCGTGTCAAGTGAGGAACCTCTTTGCGACTGTCTAGGACAGGTAAAGCGGACGAAATTACTTGCACGGCCAGCTCCCATCTTCATCTGTGTAGCCAGTCAAGAAGTTGGAGGACCTGCTACAGTGCTGACAAGTCTTGCACAATATCCCCCGACAATATCACGTATATGTAGCGGCTACTCATTTTCTTGTCAGTCACCGCAAATGATTAGCAGACGACGCATTCTTTGCCGTCTGATGAAATTTTAACGCATGCATTGCAGTGTCGTCCGAGGATGCTAAACACAAGTCACGCTTATTCTGACCTGTGTTAAACAAAAGCCAGGCTGCTCGCCACCAATTTGTTTTATCATCAAACGCGAGCGAAGCAAACACCTGGGCTCTACGGCGCTACTGCTGCCGCAATAAGACGCCGAATGCCTCCAACATGGCGCCGAGGCACCGATGGCAGACGACAATATTGGTTTCGATTTCGAGGCTAACCAGAAGTGACGTCGGGTGCAAGAAGTCTGTGGATATACACCAACTCCACTCTGGCTGTGTTCCAAAATTTACTTGATCTTACTACAGGGTAAAGATTTTGTGCCTTGGCGTTCGGAAACCTACTCGCGTTCAGCGTTTCTCTATCTGTGTTGTCACTTGACACGACCCGCCGAAGTAACTCTTATCCATTTGGGTAAGATTTGGAACGCACCCTATGTTACGTCACGCCGCGGTGGTGGCGCTTCAGGCGAATTTCCGATCAGCGATGTGGACTGAAGTTGAAATGCGGGCCGGTCATTGCTGTGTTGTTTTGGAAGAAACCACACTAAAACCTGCCTTATCGTCAAAACGTCGTGGCTGGGGCTGCACCAAAAGAGCCAGGAAAGGTGTCAAGATGATTTTGCTGTGTTTTCTGCCTGTCCGATTTGTCCGAGTACGTGGATAGGTGGTGTGGAATGTCAGAGCCGTCGGTCCACGGTTGTTTGTGCAGGAAGCACTTTGAGTTAAATTCAGAGATTTGTGATCTTCATTTTTTTTTTGTTCCAACATAAACGCGGAAAACCTGCGAGTTGTCCGAACCACGTTCAGTGCGTCTTCACGTTCAAACGACCGTCTGATCGTTCGAAATTGCCGTCTGCTCTCCTGCTTGTTCAATTTGCATGTCGTCTGCTCGTTCAATCGACAACGGCCCGTAGACCACACTTTGACGCGCTAATTGCGATAAGAAGTAAAGCCGGGCTTCTAAAGATTTTAAATTTGAAAGTTGTTTGAAGTAAGTAGGCTCGCTTAAGTAGATCCAAGGAGATGTTGATAATTGATAGTTGTCATCACCGACTTGTTATGCCCGATTCACATGGTCCGATTCTACTTGCGATGTTCAGTAACGACGCTGAGCATCGCTGCTACCGTACACATTATACGTTTGCAGCCTAAGTGACGTCGCGACTGAAAATAGCAAGCAGAATCTTATCGTGTGAGTCAGGCTTTAGTGTGCCATTCTGCGGCGTCCACGAGGAATGAATCGCCGCATGACACATTATTCACGCAAAGTTTTGGGGCGTAGCGAGCCTCGTTAATTCCGCTGAGGCCACAATAGTCAGACATTGCCAGGAAGACGTAGAATCAACAATTTCAACGCGAAAAAAGAAAGCAGGGACTCACACCGATGCCGGCCACATCGCATTCCAATGATTTGTTGATGCTGCGGACGCTGCGCTTCTTGCCCACATCCCATCGCGCATGCGCGGCGCCGGAGACATCCGCTAGGGGCGCTCCGGTGTGTTTGTAAACATGAGTTGGTATAGACGTTTTGCACGCGCGCCAGATTACAGTCGCCATTGCTGACCTTTTCTCTTGTCTTACCGAGATACCAAGCCACTGGAAGCGGACTTTGACGAGCCTCCACAAAGGCCAATGCTGGGAGAAGGACACGGTCGGATCTAAAATGGCAATAACCGGTCCTGCTCTGATAATGATGGAGCGAAGTGATCAAAATAAGAGGAAACAAAAACTGAAGGTCGGTTATTACGGCGCCCATGTACAGCTGCTGCAAATCGTCTCTGCGGTCAGAAACGAATTATAAGCCGCTCTTATATACCCCCTGAACATCTTTTTATACAGTATAATATGCGAGGGATCTATATATTATTCATATTAAAATCACATATTTCGTTCTTACTTTCAGTTTTAGCATCCCAATTATATAAACACACACAGCACACGCACACACACATATACATACATACACACACACATACACACATTCATCTTGAACTCCGCACCAAGTTGGTGCTGAGTTCGCGTAGGATTTTCTAAAGTTGGCACGCATAATCTGTAAAAAAAGGAATGCATATGCTTGAGTCATTATAATCTTTTTTTCATGTAGTTCTGCTATGTATGTTAATTTCGAGCTGCGTGAGGAACTTTTAATATACTTCCGTGTAGTTGAGGCTACTGCCTTTGGACATCTGTTTTCTACGCAAACATGGCTATTCCGACTAAACATGGCCCTGACGTTTACTGGCGTCGAGCTAAACCGACAGAAATTATCGTAACACAAGAGATGTACAAATGGTCGCGGAAACTAAGTGAGTTTCCGGGCGTAACGAAGCAGACGACGCAATCAAACGCTTCGCTAGAAGCATACGAAGCAAGCAGACGACGGTGCATGCGTACGGGAGCATGAATAGCAGACGTGTTATTTTCGAGCACTAATATGTACCCAGGCAATTGCACATCCTTCGGGTGGAAAACAGACGACAAAGCGGAACAGTAGCCATACAACAGTACAGACCGTAATCATAAGAAAAAGAAAGATGATAACGATCAAACACAAGCAGGAACTCGAGGAAGAAAAAGGCACAATCTGCATCGTCGTCTTCATCGCGATGTCCGCTTAGCAGACGGGCATCTGTTCATGCAAAAAGACGCAGACTAGTGCTCCTGGATTTCAGAGTATTTGCAAATACTCACGTGGCTTACGGGCCGCGTTTGCAGTACCTGCTGTGAGGAGGTGACGAAAGCGTTGGTCGTTTGGAAGCGTCTCGGCCTTTCCTGCTGCTTTCCTCGTCGCCAAGCGCGAACGCAGCGCATGCGCACTGCAGACCAACCTGCGCAAACGGCGCCCGTCGTTGAGTTGCTTCGCCACCTCCATCTGGGTTCTCTGGCATGGACAAGCTGCAGTTGGAACAGGAAAGAAAATGGCAGACGTAAAGAAGGCGGTTGTGCGGTTCGGTGAGTACGCGACCTGAATATGTAAATAAGCGTCTCTAATGAATGCGGCCAAGAACAAATACGACCTAATTGAGCAAACAATACATCTTCCTAGTTCTTTTGTGTTTTCTTTTCTGTTTTGCGCGCGTTCCCACTGTTCGTAATAAGGTTGGATGAAGACGTATGCAGACCCACCAAAGAATGGATTTCTCAGGAATAATGAAAAAAAAACTTAACAAAATAAAAAGTAATACAAGGACATGCTTAAGTTAGCTTTATAATTCTTTTCTTTTTCTTTTGTGGGACAGACGTTTGAATACATTCTCGTCGGTGATTTCTTAGTCAAGCAACCTGGTTGTTTTTATGCGGCCATTCCATATGTCCGGTGCATAAGGTCGCGTTTATAAGGACACGTGGAAGAATCTGACTTCATTAACAACAGATGAAAGGGAAAAAAGAAGAGTTCATCTTGTTTAGCTACAATAGGCACTCATTACTGCTGACATGATGTATGCAGTTCTTTATTTTTTTGCGTTTGAAATTTTGGAAGCATTTTTTAGCCTTAAGATTGAACTTAACATCAGGTGATTTTGCTAAGGGAAAGAAAAGGGAAGGGCGGGATTGGGGACGACATCCATGGTGCTTCCGAGACGGACCATAAGACCTGATATGTACCTGTCGCTGTCTCAGCTTACATTTTCTTCAAAGAGCGTTTTAGCACTCGCATTTATAGCATATTTTTATTTGCTACGCTTCAACGAGGGATTCGGGCGTTAAGTTGACGCCAAGACTGTCTTCATGTCAGTTAACAGACACGGATGAGTCTGAGACGTGGGAGTCTTCTGAACGCCTTGTGACCGAGTTTTGCTCAAACCGGCTTGGCATCACGGTTTCATCTATCGCCAGAGCTCACCGTCTGGGCGGTTTCTCGTCCGCTAATAAGCGACCAATCATTGCCAAATTTTACAATGACAAAGATGTGGAATTGGTGTTAGGTCAAGGCGTCAAACTAAAGAACACACCATTTAGCATATCACGTGACTACTCTGAGGCCGTCCGCGACAAACGCCGTGAACTATTGCAGTTTTCAAAAACAATAAAGAAAGATGGTGACCGTGTTCGCGTTGCTTTTAACAAACTTTTTGTGAACAACGACCTTTACATATGGGACATTGATATCAATGCCGCTGTGCTTGTTCCTCGGCCTACCAATGCTGCAGTACTTGTTCCTCGGCCTACTACAACATGATACACGCCCCCCGCCCGTCAGACTCAAGTATCTTCCTTGTCGTCGCGATCGAAGCGTTTTTCCCCTAATAGTGTTTGTTTTTTGTACACCAATAAAAGAAGCATCCTCCCCAAAAGTGTCGCCCTTTCTTCACTCGTCGATTCATGCTCAGCATCACTGATTGCGCTGACTGAAACGTGGCTCAACGACACCGTTCACGATAACAACATTTTGGTCAGTGGGTCCGTTTACAACTTTTTTCGCTGTGATAGGCAGAATCGGAGAGGTGGTGGTGTCCTCATTGCGTTGAGGAAGGAGTTCCTTGCTGTCCTCATCCACATTAAGTCTTTCCTCGAATGCGTATTCGTCTCTTTGAAGTGTGGTCCCGCTAACATAATTATTGGTGTTTTCTACCGTCCTCCTGATATGAAAGAGGCATTTTCGTGTGAATTCCATCGGATTTTGAGTGAAGTTTGTATTAGATTCCCTAACTGTGTGTTAATTATTTTTGGAGATTTCAATTTCCCTGTCATAAACTGGTCGACGCTATCTGTTGCGGCTACCGAAACAGAGGCCCATGCTTTCCTCCAGTCTTGTCTAGACTTCTCATTATCTCAACTCATTACACTTCCCACGCGGCGCTCTAACACTTCTGCAAATGTTCTTGATTTAATTCTAACCAATGATCCCGACATCTGTTCCGACATGGTTCACCTAGACGGGCTTTCTGATCATGATGTTATTACCGGTCGCATTGTTCGTTCGCCTAACAAAAGTACCACCGATAAGCGGATCAGATGTTACAACAAAGCCAATTTTGATGGACTTAACTCCGACTTATCTCTTTTCTCAGAACAGTTCCTGCATCAATTTATGTCGCGCAGTGTCGAAGAAAACTGGGTCTTGTTTAAAAATACCTTTACTAATCTAATTGATAAGTTTATTCCTATAATATCAATAAAGTGCAAAAACAGTGCTCCTTGGTTTAGTCAGCAGCTTCGACGACTAAACAACAAAAAAGCGCTTGTTCAGACTAGCAGATAAGAACAAGCTATCAGTTTCTTGGCTCCGATACAAAAAGTGTGACAGTGATTACCAGTCGCTCCTTAAATCCACCCGCCGTCATTTTTTTCATCATGACTTGTCGTCTTTACTACTAAATAACCCTCGACGTTTTTGGCGTGTAGTTAATCCAAGTAGTCATCCTGAAGTGTCTCTCATCGATAACAACGGCGTTTCAGTTTCACAGTCAGTGTGCTCAGCTCCTTAATGAATCATTTTCATTGGTGTTTACTTGTGAGGACACTACTTCATCTCCCACCTTAAACAGGCTTAATGATATTTCTATGTCCGAAATAGTCCTTGAAGAGGCCGGCATTTCGTCTCTACTAAATAAACTTAAATTATCATCTGCCTCTGATCACACCGGTATAAATAACAAGATACTTAAAAATACTGCGCAAGACATTTCTGGCATCTTAACAGCCATTTTCTCGCAGTCATTTTCTACAGGTCTAATTCCTCAAGACTGGCGTATAGGTAAGGTAATTCCCATCTTCAAATCTGGTGATCGATCCTCCCCACTGAACTATCGACCTATCTCACTAACCAGCACTATTTGTAAACTTCTGAAGCACATCATACATTGTCAAGTCATGCGCTATTTAGAGGACCATAACATTATTTTCAAGTATCAGCACGGTTTTCGCAGGGGTTACTCATGTGACACTCAACTTGCCGGTTTTGTTCACGACTTACATACATCTCTTGATGCTGGTTTACAAGTTGATGCAATTTTTCTCGACTTCTCGAAGGCTTTTGACCGCGTTCCCCATCACAGGCTTGTACTAAAACTTGCACAGCTTAACATTCATTCTAATGTTCTCTCATGGATAAAACACTTTCTCTCAAATAGACTTCAGTTCACTTCCCTTAACAACTCCAACTCCTCTTCTGCCCAAGTGACATCTGGAGTTCCCCAGGGTAGCGTGCTGGGTCCATTACTTTTTCTCATATACATTAATGACCTACCCACTTGCGTTTCATCTCATGTCCGCCTTTTTGCTGACGACTGTGTCATCTACCGTAACATCTCTTCTAACACCGATCGCCAAGCTCTCCAATCAGACCTGGACCAGTTAACCACGTGGTGTTCTTCGTGGCTAATGACCCTCAACCACAACAAAACAAAACATATGTCGTTTACCAAATGCTCCTCTCAGACTCCAACTTCTTACCTTCTGAATAACAATACTGTCGAACTCACTTCTACCTATAAGTACCTGGGTGTCCACTTTCAGTCTGATTTGTCCTGGCACTACCACATTGATCTCACCCTTGCTTCCGCTAACCGTTCCTTGGATTCATAAAGCACAATCTTAAACAAGCACCCGCTCACTTACGTAAACTTGCTTATATCACTCTAATCCGCCCCAAAATTGAATATGCTTCTGCCATATGGGATCCTGAGCAAGCCTACATTATAAGTAACATCGAGTCCCTGCAAAACCGTGCTGCGCGTTTCATTTGCTCTGACTACTCTCCATTTTCCAGTGTCACCGCATTAAAAAATCAAGCTGAGTTGCATGACCTATCACGCCGCCGTAAACATGCCCGTCTGTCATTATTTCACAAGCTTTATCACCATGCATCGCTTCACGACGATTTTTTTAAAACACCACCCATTATTTTTCCACGTCGCGATCATTCATTCAAAGTAGCGCGCATCACATGCCACTCATCTAGTTACGCACGATCATTCATACCACGGACCATAATCGACTGGAACAACCTACCGGCTCACATTGCAACTGAACTAGATATGTCTAACTTTCAAGAGCTCGTGCGTAGTTATACTAATACTTAAGGTTATTTTTTATTCCTTGTTCTCATATTGTCTTTGTATAATTTTTGTGTTTTATCTGTGTACTATGATATATTTGCTTGCCCCCCCCCCCTCCCCTATGTAATACCCTCATACAGAGGGCCTTTAGGGGTATTTTTGAATAAATTAAATAAATAAATAAAATGTCTCTTCACACAAAAAGCTATTCGTGTCTCATGTGATATATTCGATTTTTATCAGAATCGCCTTGCGAACGTTAACCGCTACTGCGACAATAACAGACCACGTTAAGATAGGTACGCCATTACTCATGACTGTAGTGTTATGCGTTATCGCAGTTTATTTTTCGTGTAATTCGGAGGGCGTTTTTCTGTGTGTCTTTTTTTATCGCCGTAAATTCGGGGTTTATCTGAGTTTTCTTTATTCGAAGTTTATTTTATTGTTCCCAATTTTTGAAAATTCAAGATAAAAAATAAATAATGCCCCGTACAAAACGTGCCCCAAACTCATAAAAACTCCAACGGTATTGGGCATTGGCGCCCGTGCCATTGGCTAGCACTAACTGTCCCACGACAAATCTTGCAAACAAGTGCTGCTTCAATAAACGTCGGCACTCTGAAATAGCCAAACTCCTGCGCGTGTAGCCCTTGGGAAGCATAAAGCATAAACCGCATGTAAGCGATTTGGCGAGCGACGAGACAAGCGACTGCGGCGAGGACCCCTGTCGCTCGGTCAGTCGCGCGACGAGGCGAACCGCATGAAGCGACGGGAGGTATGAATATGGATATAAATATGAATATGGATATGGATATGGATATGGCGACTTAAATCCCTTTGTATCGGGCGATCATAGTTTTAACAAAGCTGGATCTAGCCAAAGAAATAAATAAATACACAAGCACCCACTTTTCAGTGCTGCCCGGGTACGCGTGACTCGTGAACTACATCTGGCTTCTCTGCATGCAAAGAATGCGTTAAATTAGTGCACTATTTTGTACATTTTTGACGTTTATGTGCAGCGAAGAGCTAATAAAAAGCACTAATTGGAAGTTTTTGTATGCTAATTGTGGGAAGACGTTCGTCATCGCAGCCGGTGATTAAACGAGGCTTCTCAACGTTCTCGACAACCCGCGATCGAGAAGAGCCGCGCGTTTCAGTGCTATTTATTGGCTAATCGCTTTAGTCACTTTCGGGTGGTGACCGACGTTTTCGAGAAATCCAGAACCGAGCGGTGCGACGAGCGACAGCGAGAAATCTCCGCCGCTCGTCGCTGACACTCCGTCGCTTGTCGCCGTCGCTCGTCTCGCAGCTCATTAAATCGCTAACATGCGATTCAGCCTCAAAAACCTCTAGCTGCCCTCCTCTTATAAAAATCTACAGTTTCATATCTTTCACTTATAAAAATAGCCCCTCTCTCTTATCCGGAGCGCAAAATAGTATGGTCCAACCTGGAAACTCCGAACAGTGGCTTCGGTCCCGGCCCAGAAGTCCATTGACCACCCTCCTTGGAGAGAACCTTGACGTGCAAAAATAAAATAAAAAACTCCCCTTTATTAAAAAAAAAAGAACAGCGAAGTTGTTTCGTTTCATGTCCACTGATCATGGGCTATGGCGGAATTTATTCGTAAAATACCATCTTTTCTTGCTTTTCTATTACTTCTGTGACGTCGATATTCGGAAGTTTTTCAGATAAATCACAGTTAACCCTAGTCATAAAGTAGAATGTAGTATGTCCCCAATAATAATAATAATAATAATTGTAATAATAATAATGAAGAGTCAAGAATCGGTCTCACATTCGGTGCCCAGGAACCTTCTTGCGACGGCAAGGCACTCAGAGAGTACAGTAAACATTAATTAACACTATGGGTATTTCACGAAAGGTGGAGAAATTCGATATTGCGAAAAATTATACGCATCGCACCAAAAGGTGGCTTGTATCGTTTTGGTCCTAGGCTAGGGGCCTATTTAAGGAAATCATTAAAGTTCGGGATAATTAAGATTGTTTTTTAATTATTTTTCACGTATTTTGTTTAATACTGAGTTTAAAGGCCGACGACCAGAGTCGAGATTCTGCAAGGCAAAAGATCCTCCTCACTCATGGGAGATGAGGAAACAGCCAACGGTGGACAGTGTAGAAGGGGGGAGAGGAGGAAGCGGGGGAGAAGTGGAAAGCGCGAACTGGTTGTCGGTCTTTAAAAGCATGGTTTCATTTGGAAACTTGCTAAGCATCACCGAAAAATACTCAACAAAAAAATTGGAGCGCGATAGAAGACACGCTGTGCATTTTACAACTTTCTGAAAAACCGCACAAACTTCGACGGGTTTTTAAGCTCCTGGTCCGTAATCGCAGCGCTCTCGGCACCGACGGCGCCGGGCCCCGTGGAGAAATCAGTGCCACCTGCCTCTGCTACGTTACGCGAGGACAGCGAAGCAGAGTTTGGTTGCGCTATTTATCCACGGGGCGCGGAACCGTCATGCCAAGAAGCGCTCGGATTGCAAACCGAAACTTAAAAACCCGTCGAAGTTGCGTTGTTTCTAAGAAAGCTGTAAATGCACAGCGTGCCTTCTATCGCACTCCAATTTTTTATTTAGTGTTTTGAAGATGCTCAGCAAGTTTCCCCAAATGAAACCATGCCCTTAAACTTCCAGTATCAAAACAAATATATTACGCGAAGATACTCAACAAGTTAATTATCTTGAATTTTAATATTTTTTTTAAATAGGCCCCTGGTCTAGGATTAAAGCGATACAAACCTCTCTTTTTTGGTGCAATGCGTTATTTTCGTAATATTGAATATGTCCACCTTTCGTGGAACCCGCTGTGTATATGTAACGTAAATCAAAAATTGAAAGAGCATACACATAGATTGCCAGCATAATTATATTAAAATTATAATAAAAAAACGTAAAATAATTAAAGAATTCTAAAAATGGACGCGCACACTTAAACACAGATAGGATTTGCAACATAAAAGATATCAATGCAGACGTACTGGGCACCCTACACAACAAATATTTTAAAAAAGAAAAGTTAACCATACCCTCCTCTTATACTCACACAGCCTGGCAGTCCAACGACGGAGCCACAGAGCGCCCGGACGCAGATTTAGAGCGCGAGGATCTGGTAGCACAGAGCATTTCTCGGGGAACCTAAAGCCCCTCGATGTGTTTACGTGTCTTGCAAGTAGCGTCAACGCGCGAGCGCACGAGGCCCATGTCTCGAGCGGCCTTCTGGAAGCGCGAATGGCGGCGCAGCATTGAAATGTGCGGCCCTTTTTGGAAGCGAATGGCAGGAGCACAGCGCTCGCGGCACGGTGTCTCGCGCGTTTCCACAACAATGGTTGGCGGTACTTGTAAAAAGCGCCTTTATCAAGAGGTTTAGGGGAACCTGGTAATGAGCACAGCATTTGCAGCGGTGAGACGCGAAGAACGCAAGGAGCACGAGCGGCCATTCCATCGCTCGGGAGAAGTGCAGCCCAGCGTCTCGCCGCAAGGGGCACCCGTTACATGACTCTCCCTCCATCCGTTGTCTACCGCTCTGCTCACTTTCGGCGGCAGCGTCTTCATGGCTACCTGGTACAGGCTTGTCAGTATAGAGGCGGCTGAGTCAACGGAAAGAACATTTTCAATCCGATGACAGCATAGCAGTGTTAAGTGTGAGGGAGTCAACATGATGTGATGAAGATTTGATGAAAGGCACACATTTGCACACATCAAAAACATTTCTCACTAACTCCCCGGCATGACAGCTGCAATGCCCCTACACATGCGAGACAGTGACCCGAGTACGCGAACAGGGAACACTAAACGGTGCTGGAATGTAGTATTAAAATCACAGCTACGTGCATGCGCGTCGAGCTCCGATCGCTTGGCGTCGTTGACTATAGTTTCATCGAAGTGACACATTGATACGTTGGCGCGTACAGTTCCCGCTAGGACTTCATCACATCACTGCTCGTTGCTCACTGAAAAAGGGTTATGATTGCAATATCTTGCGCTCAAGAGTTTGATGCTGGCGCAACGACCAGCACGCGTCACATATAAAAAATAAAATGTTTGACATTTGACGCGCGTTATAGGTGCTGCAACTGAACCTGTTACGCTGAGTGTTCCGCGTTACAAGTTAAGGCTGCTACTCGTCACGAAGTAAACCAAACGGCTGCGGATCTCGTTGCAACCTGAACGTGCGTCATACAAATATCTGACCGATTTGCAATCAGCGGAATCTTCGCCTACCTCTGAGTTTACTGGCTACCCGAAGAAAACGCTGTCAGGTCGTTGGCCGACTTCTGATCGCGCTCCTATGCACGTATTCGCCCCCAAAACAGTACAACACATAGCGAGAGGACTCTAAAAAAAACGGCCTTTAGCGGAACTTCTACTGATTTCCCATATTTATGTGTTGGAACTAACAACATCGGTAGGTCCATCTAGGGTTAGTTATGGGATGGGCAGTACTTCAAATACAAGTATTTGAAATACGTATTTAAAATATTTTTGGAGTAGTTTGCATTTCGCATTTAATGACATATCGGAGAATGCATTCATTGGCTGTATCGGACATACTAGCAAGAGTTGAGTGTTTCCACTACACGAATTTCAAATGCAGCCCCAACAGATTTTCGTGCACTGCTCTTCGTAGTCAAACGTGGTAGTGAGCACTCGCGAAGGAGTCTTATGCAAAGAGCATGACACTTCGTTGCGCCTGCGCAAAACACAACACATCAAAGAAAAAAAAGAGGACAAAGCAGTACAAGGAATTAATGGGGCAAGTAAAATAACTGATTTCTCGGCGAGGTTTCTAATTTTTTAAAACATGTCGAATAGTCCGATTCCGTCGGCAGACAAGTCATAGTGCCGCCGTGCCCCAGAAGGTGTATTCACGCGTGGACCTCAGTGATATTCGAGTCACTAAATGGGGACAGTAAAAAAATATTCGGAAGAATTTTAATATAACAAATTGGGCTTTCTCACGGCGTTGATATGGGCTACATAAATTCAAGTTACACACGACAGATCTATTGCGCGAAGGATGCGGATTATCGGAACAGTAGCGATGTAGATAGAAGATTGATAGGAATTCTGTTCTACACGCGCTACAGGCTCACGCCGAGACCTGAGACTGGGGGAAATGACCGGAATTGTGAAGACACACAAAACACATATGTCCCTCTGAGTTGATCCCACCTCCGCCCGTTCTGATCTAGATTTCTAGATGAACGCCGTACTGGTGTCTTCTTGTAATATCAACACTGACTGCTGCTCACGAAGGGCTAACATGTTTACTGCACAAGCAACATTACTTAACTACATGGGGAAAGTCGAGTGGTTCGGTGCGGTACGCCTCACTATAAACGGACCCTTTCGACACATTTCGAAATGATTCCTATCGATTATGTGTGGCCGCTATTAGTTAGAGTCATCCACTGTGAGCACGCATTCCACACGAGTACGGCTGCGTCAGTGCTCGGAGCGAACTCGGAACCAATCACGCGGGCCTCACGCCAGAAGCTACGAGACCAACTGATGGCGGCTGCGCATAATCATACGCATCATTTCACAATTTCGGAAAAGGGTCCGTTGTTGTATACTGACAGTTTAAGGAACGCGGGGAGTCTCGAGTCCGGGGCGTCTCATTATCGTCCCATCAGCCAATGAGGTTGCTGCATCTGGCCGAAAAGAACGTCCAACAACCAATCAGGAAAGAAGAAGCACGATCGTAATAATAGGCCACGCCTCGCGTTTCTTGAGCTGTCAATCAATGACTATTTACGGGCAGACACTGAAGGAGAGGAGAAGACGAGAGGGGCGGTGGCGACAGCACGTCTCAACTCTGGTTGGCTGGCTAGGGGCATGGCCTCCCTGTGTACGGGACAGCCTCGGCAGATCGCCAGCCGAGAAGCGGCCGACGTGAACATGGAAAGGGTGGGGCCGCAGACAACGGATGGGAGGATGGATGGATGGATGGATGAATACGGCTGAGCCCTTTGGATCGGGCGGTAGCTTACGCCACCTAGCCAATTTGTCTTACCATTTAAGCTTAGAATATTTAAATGTGAAAACTATATACACTCCGCACTGAACAGAAAGTGAGGCTATAAAACCCCTTGCCATCAGTTAATAAGAAAATACCTAGTTCTCTCGTGCTTTCTGCCACCATTCACTTAATCTTTGCTTGGTAATCTCTACTGTCTTGTAATCCACTTTTCCTTCGCTGTCTCTAAAACCCAATGACTTTATTAAATCTATGTTGTCTTCGGTAGGCATAGGGTGAAGCCCTTTACAGTAGAGTATCAAGTGCTCAGCCGTCTCGTCCACCTCTCCACAAGCAGCGCACACTGTATCCATTTCCTGGTACTTCGCTCTGTATGTTCTGGTTCGTAAAACACCTGTCCTTGCCTCAAACAACAATGAGCTTCCCTAGAATTATCATAAATGCTTTCTTTGGCAATAACTGTTTTGTTTAATCTATAGCTTTCCAGAGCCCTCTTTGTCTGCATTCCCTCTAGCCACCGATCTCTTTCTGTGGCCTTAACTTTCTTCTTAACGGAGACCTGCTCTTCCGTAACCCCACTATAGCCTAAAACTTTCCTCTTAATTTCCTAGTGCGCTGTCTCCACTTTGTGTCTATACTCCTCATGTATAAAAAGCTGAAAACCTTTCGTGCCCATTGCTCCCCATCCATTTGCCTCAACCGATCCTCAAATTCTATCTTGCTCGCAGCTTCCCCTGCCCTCAAATGACGCCCATCCCATGTCTCCTTGCACTCCCTGGTTTGGCGTTTTGCAATGTGCC